>JABACO010000018.1:5134983-5154842 GCA_013339895.1 Ephydatia muelleri
GTTGAAAGGGTTTTACATAGCTGAAAGATTGGCCTTGCTGTCTGAAATTGCAAGGTCAATTGATGTTTCCAAGAGATGTTGTGGCCTGTGGTAAGAATAGCGCGAACCACGGAGGCACATGATAGCTGACCTAAGTAGGGAGAAGCTCACTTTGCAGCGAAGCCAGAATAATGTTTTACTGTACGGCTGTTTGAAACACATCGCTTTGTGAGATTGAGATTGATGCTCTTCAAACTTCAGTATCAATACAGCATAGATAAATTAAATCCATTAGGCTCCACAGTATTGGTCTCGTACCCAACCCACCATTACGTAAGCGATTATGGCTACGTAAGACTCATCCCGCTAGTCTCGTTTCCAGACCTGATTTTCACAGCAGCTGCACCGCTACGTACGGTGTGGTGTCCCTGGAAGTCGCACCGGAAATGACTGCGGTCGAAGTGCTGTCGTGCAACATTACGTCAGTGTACGTGACGTGTCTATTTTTTTTTTCCCTTCTAGTGTCACATGATTGTCGAGTGGCTAAGCGAGTGCATGACGTGTGACGTTGCCATGTGATTTTACCGCACTCTGAGCGTGCGCCAAAAATCAGGCGCACGTGGAGCTGCTGTGAAAATCGGGTCTGGGTACGACGTAAGTGCAAGTGGGTCGTAGCACTAAATATTGGTGCACAACAAACGACAATTATGATGATGACAGTTTGCACTTTTTTTGGGTTTTACTTTCCATGATTTTTTTAGATAGATTTTGATATCATTCTTTATTCTGTCGTGGATACAACCATGCCCCCGAACGTGAATACATTTCTAATTTTAACCCTCCTACGGGGGGAGGCAGTAGTACTGGGCTGATACTGGATCGGCTCAATGGGCTCGCCTCATTGCTATAGCATTGTGCTAGGGGGCAAGTTTGGAGTGGGCAAGTCGTCGCTCTTCCGAAGATTAAGATCGGACGTCTTCAGTGAGGAAGGCTGCGAAGCTGGGGCCGAGAGATATACCCACAAGACTACGATAGACGGAGAAGCGGTGGAGGTGTGTGTGTGTGTGTGTGTGTGTGTGTGTGTGTGTGTGTGTGTGTGTGTGTGTGTGTGTGTGTGTGTGTGTGTGTGTGTGTGTGTGTGTGTGTGTGTGTGTGTTCTGTGTGTGCGTGCGTGGTGTGGGTGTGTGTCTATGCTTTTGATGTCCATAGTACATCGTAACGAAGTAACGAAAGGGCGTTACCATACGGAGTAGACTCGGTTGTTATGGCCTGAAAACAGGGATCTCTGGCGTTGACCATTGACACGCCCCAAGTCAGAGCATCTCTGTTCCCCTTGCCTGGAGTGCACGGCTTAGTGGACGGCCATGGCCGTAGTGTTCGCTGCATGTACAGTGTAGGAATTTTAATTTGTAAATTGATAACTTGAGGCCTTTGGGAAGCCATTTGTAAGTCGCATCATAACCTTCCTGACTACATGCCATGAGGACAATCAACAACGTGCGAGGCTTACTCCCGATACCATTGTTGCTACAACCAATAGCACGACGAGTCAGCGTTATCTTGTACTTCGGCGTAGATGTTGCGCGTGTAGTGATGATATATATATATTTTTGTATCGGCCTCTACTCATAACCGATACACATTTTGTTGATGATAGTTTGTTGGGGATTGATTTACAAGTTTCTGATACATTTGGGGAATTGCAATCCTCAACAAGTAAGGCTAGGATCAGATAGGCACTACCAAGAACACCTTTGTTACCAAGAACACCTTTGTTTTTGTAATTTTTGTGTTGTATACAATATCTAGTTGGGCAGGATACTATCACCAGGAGACCGATAGTTCAAAATGGACATTTGTGGGCATACCCAAAAGTTGGCTTTTGATTCATCAGGCAAAGAAGGGACAGTATTAATTAACTAATTGTCGTGAAATGATGTATTAATTAACCTAATAGTCGTGAAATGATGTATTAATTAACCTAATAGTCGTGAAAAGGGAATGGGACGAAGAAACTACCAACCCATTTCTCCAACGCATGTCTGTTATTAGTGCAAGGTCCTTTGTCTTCAGGGGTATTACCACCAAAAGCCCCACAAGCTTGTTATATCTGTCAGTCAAAGTTGTACCATATTGTGGCTTCTATTTCTTTTCATACTTTGATTGGACGTAACTTGTGCGCTATGTATTTATCTTACTTGAATGAATAGCATTTGGCCTACTGTTGGGCACTTGATATTTCTCGTGCTGTGTTTAATTACATACGTTTGAAAAGAGAGGTAATCATTGCATTGCCTCCTCCTGTCGTGGCTACAGTGAAGAGTGTAACCTGAGATGAAAGCGTACAAATTTCATATCAGTGCAGGTATGGATGGGCATTTGTTAGAGCTGAGATCAGCAGACTACAGGAAAGCAAAGCTATACTACCGAGTCATGCGTTAGGACAATTTTGGTTGGTGTGTAAATAGTTACTGTGTGTGTGTGTGTGTATGTGTGTGTTGTGTGTGTGTGTATGTGTGTGTTGTGTGTGTGTGTATGTGTGTGTGTGTATGTGTTTGTGCATGTGTGTGTATGCATGTGTGTGTGTATGTGCATGTAGGTGTGTGTGTGTGTGTGTGCATACGTTTGGGGCTGTTTTTTGTGTTGTGCTCATCCTGTGTTTTTGTCTTGTTTACTATATGTGTGAGGAGTATCTGCCACTGCTTTTTTACAAAAAGTCAAAAACATATCCCATTTGTATATTGTATGTAGCCTATGTCACACACACACACACACACACACACGCACACACACACACACACACGCACACACACACACACACGCACACGCACACACACACACACACACACACACACAAACAGTGAACTGTCTGTTAACTTTCAATGCCAGTATCTCAGTACACATTGGAGCACCCCATGAAGGTGTGGCTTGGGTACCACAATTAATGAGAGGTGTGCCCACATTTATCGTATGACTGGCAAGCTTATATCCAACCAGCAAGACAGTGTGTGTGTGTATGTGTGTGTGTGTGTGTGTGTGTGTGTGTGTGTTTGAGTTGATGTTGTTTTGTTGTCGTAACAAATTTCCATTGCTACATCCAAAAAAAGAAAAAACCTGACACCAATGTAGTAAGCTATAACTGCATGCCAGTTGCCAACACCTGACTTCATCATTTGTACAGCAAGGGATACACATGACCTCATCATTTGCACAGCAAGGTCACTATGCCAACACAGCACCAAACGACACATCATATTCGATATAATTATCGATAAGCTAAATTCAAGTAATGAAGTTGGCAGCTATTTCAGACGTTGTGTACATGCATCATAGTAGACATTATCCAGAATTATTAAGAATCATCGGTCTATTGTAATCTGGACACACACTGTTATACCCTTGCTTATGGAGGTCTGATTCGATTAGTCCTAGATTACTAGCGGTCACCATAGGGATGATTATGCTACGTACGAGGTGGTAAGCAAAGAACTTGTGCACTCCTAGAATTCAATGCGAGAATATAGAATATTGCAGGTGTTCGGAAATAGTGTAAAAACTGTTGTGACATCAGTGTATGTATAGGTGCATGGTAGGCATTTAACAATATATTAAATTGCTGCACTGTTAAATTAATTCTCCATTTGTTTTCATCCTCAACGTGCTTGTAATCCCTCCCTCCCTCCTCCCTCCACCTCCTTCCCCTCTCTCCCTTCCCCTCCCCCTCCTCCTGTCTCCCTCCCTCCTCTCTCCCTCCCTCCTCTCTCCCTCCCTCCTCCTCCCTCCTCCTCTCTCCCTCCCTCCCTCTCCTCCCTCCCTCCTCTCTCCCTCTCCCCCCTCTTTCCCCTCCCTCCTCTCTCCCTCCCTCCCTCTCTCCTCCCTCTCCCTCTCCCTCCCTCCCTCCCTCTCTCCTTCCCTCCCTCCCTCCTCTCCCTCTTCCCCTCCTTCCCTCTCTCCTCCCTTCTCTCTTCCCCTCCTCTCCCTCCTTCCCTCTCTCCCTCCCTCCTCCCTCTCCTCACCCTCCTCCCTCACAGGTCTACCTCTGGGATACAGGGGGTCTGGAACAGTACCACAACCGTAACAGCAAACTATTATCGCAGCTGTCAAGCCATCATACTGGTATACGATGTGGATGAAGAGCAAACACTATACAGCCTGAAAGAGTGGATAGCACAAGCCAAGGACTACAGCATGTACAAGAACAACGTCATGCTGGCTCTGTGGGGGAACAAAAATGACGGAGGCAGCATAGGTGTTCCGGCATTCATGGGATCAGTCAAAGGATTTATGGAACTGAACGATATCTCAAACTCCCTCCACTGCACAATGTCCGCAAAAACAGGTTATAATGTGAAGGAGGCATTTGATGGAGTCATAGCTGCCCTGATGTCACGTGGAAACATTGCTAAGGAGGAGCCTCTGAATTTTCCAAACATAAGCCAAAGATCTGGCTGCAGATTTGGCCTTTGCTGATACAGGGATAATTTCATGAAACGTATGAATCAACGTCCTTTTAAATAGTTCCAATGTGTTGTGTGTGTGTGTGTGTGTGTGTGTGTGTGTGTATGTGTTTGTGTGTGTTGTCTGGTAATGCTATTTATTTATGTATAAATGCAGTGAATTTTTCACAAGATGGGATAGCGCAAGCCAGTGTGTCGCAACTATTAGATTTTTTTTGCTGCCCACTTGCAGTAAAATTATCTCATTGACATGTATGGACAAAATGCCAATAGACTAGATTACATGCCATGTATGGACAAAATGCCAATACACTAGATTACATGCCACCACTTCCGTTGTCATAGGTAATAACAAGTGGGGTTTTGTGAAGGAAAGGATACCACTTGAGGTAGTGTCTCTAGTGGACATGTGAGGAGTGTCAGTGGACATGTGAGGTAGTGTCTCTAGTGGACATGTGAGGTAGTGTCAGTGGACATGTGAGGTAGTGTCTCTAGTGGACATGTGAGGTAGTGTCTCTAGTGGACATGTGAGGAGTGTCAGTGGACATGTGAGGTAGTGTCTCTAGTGGACATGTGAGGTAGTGTCAGTGGACATGTGAGGTAGTGTCTCTAGTGGACATGTGAGGAGTGTCAGTGGACATGTGAGGTAGTGTCTCTAGTGGACATGTGAGGTAGTGTCTCTAGTGGACATGTGAGGTAGTGTCAGTGGACATGTGAGGTAGTGTCAGTGGACATGTGAGGTAGTGTCAGTGGACATGTGAGGTAGTGTCAGTGGACATGTGAGGAGTGTCAGTGGACATGGAGGTAGTGTCTCACAGTGGACATGTGAGGTAGTGTCTCTAGTGGACATGTGAGGAGTGTCAGTGGACATGTGAGGTAGTGTCTCTAGTGGACATGTGAGGTAGTGTCAGTGGACATGTGAGGTAGTGTCAGTGGACATGTGAGGTAGTGTCAGTGGACATGTGAGGTAGTGTCTCACAGTGGACATGTGAGGTAGTGTCTCTAGTGGACATGTGAGGTAGTGTCTCTAGTGGACATGTGAGGAGTGTCAGTGGACATGTGAGGTAGTGTCTCTAGTGGACATGTGAGGTAGTGTCAGTGGACATGTGAGGTAGTGTCAGTGGACATGTGAGGTAGTGTCAGTGGACATGTGAGGTAGTGTCTCACAGTGGACATGTGAGGTAGTGTCTCTAGTGGACATGTGAGGTAGTGTCTCTAGTGGACATGTGAGGTAGTGTCTCTAGTGGACATGTGAGGTGGTGTCAGTGGACATGTGAGGTAGTGTCAGTGGACATGTGAGGAGTGTCAGTGGACATGTGAGGTAGTGTCAGTGGACATGTGAGGTAGTGTCAGTGGACATGTGAGGTAGTGTCAGTGGACATGTGAGGTAGTGTCAGTGGACTGTGAGGTAGTGTCAGTGGACATGTGAGGTAGTGTCTCTAGTGGACATGTGAGGTAGTGTCAGTGGACATGTGAGGTAGTGTCAGTGGACATGTGAGGTAGTGTCAGTGGACATGTGAGGTAGTGTCAGTGGACATGTGAGGTAGTGTCTCTAGTGGACATGTGAGGTAGTGTCTCTAGTGGTCGATAATTGTGTAGCCACATATCACATGCTTAGGGTGTGTGTAGTTGGATATAATAAGCAATTAGCAGTAGTAGGGCTGCAAGGTTGGCTGTTGGAATCTTGTAACCTTATATGGTCGTCTAAACGATGTGTGAGCCAGTGCAAAGGTTAATGCTGTACAATAGACTGCACTATGATCGTAGTGTAGGTTGTAAAATGGCTGTCCCTGGTATGGTACACTGCAACAGAAGTCTATCCGAGCAGCTCATTGGTTGTTTCCATCTCTCGCTGAGCTGGCATTAACTCTTTCGCATGCAACAGTGCAATATGGCGCCATAGCTGCCACTTTTTAAAAAATTTCATCATTAACATTTTTGAAGTCAACACATCGTTCAGAGGTAAAGTTTATTTGCTTGTCAAATTCCTCAAAGCTGTTTACAAAGAACGTTCCCTGAAATGCCAATACCTCAATAACGAAACATTATACTAATTTAAAGTTCCTCATGATCAAGGCTCTGGTAACTGAAGCCGTAATCATGAAGAACATAAGTTTTCAGTGTCAAGTGCATTGGGAAGTATTGTGAGGAATAAGTGTTTTGGGGAAACCTTTGTAAACAGCTTCAGGGAATTTGACAAGCAAATAAAACTTTAATGATAAGATTAAAAAAAGTGGTATTATAGTAGCTGTGACTCAATATTGCGCTGTTGCTCGCGAAAGAGTTAACTTATGTGCAATCACACAAATACAGTCACAACAAAGAGCAACTGTACAATATATTCAGACAGATTACCTTTCCACCTCACAGCTTCCCTTTTTAAACATCTCATCTCTCCTGGTATACCTTATTCACCATTGATCTTACCAACACCATGTCCTGCCTAACCCAACAAGAGGGCACAATGGAGTAGGATGTGAGCAGTACAATCATGGCGTAAAAATCCTTTGGGATCTGGACCATCCAAAACCATGACAATCTAATTTGATTTTACCATCACACTGAGTATATTACTAATTAACTAATTATGATGATTACATATGCAGATTCCCATATTATAAATAGTAATTGCATTTGAACACATGCTGTAGAAGCTGCATGCTCACACTGGAGGAGTACAGGAGGAAAAGGAAAGACACAACAACATAGAACACGCAGTGACAACAGACTTGTACACAGACTAGCATAATCACGTGTAAAGTTGTGCGCAAACCTGCACGCACGCTTTAACAGCGACAAAATGTATGATGACTGCTATTGCTTTCGCTATCAGGCTGATTGTGTAAGGTCTTCAAGTCCACGTAGTGGTGTTCCTCCGATTGGCTCAGCCCGGACACACTCCTCTTGTCTAAGGCAGTCACCACAGACTCGAATGCTTCCTTCAGGTTGAAGCCTGTTTTGGCAGATACCTTGAAATACAGTGATGAGGGGATACCACTGTGCTCCATAAATGTCTTTTCGAGCTGGCCTAATGATGGAGCATTTTCGTCAATCGAGTTCTCCCATAAGGAAAACATTACACTGTCCTTCATGTGGCTGTACGTCTTAGCATCGTTGACCCATTCCCCAAGCGCAACCAAAGATTGCTGATCGCCGCGCATGTAGACCAAGATAATGGCGTCACATTGTCTGTAGTAGTTGGAACTCAGAGGCTCGTGGTACCTTTCAATCCCTCCTGTGTCCCAGAGATAAACCTGAACAATTGGTACACGCATGTGTTGCACATATATATATGTGTGCATGTGTGTATGCACGGGTATATGTGTGAGTATGTGTGTGTGTGTGTGTGTGTGTGTGTGTGTGCACGGGTGTGTATTGGAAAGGACAAGTGCAGAAAAGCTTTGAGATGCAGTCTATCCCCCCCCCCCCCCCCCCCCCCCCCCCCCCCCCCGCAAAAAAAAAAAAAATCCAGTTCTAGCTGTATATGTGTAGTGCATTTGTCTTATTTAAATGAAAAACAATGTTTTATGCTTATTAATATATAATCAGTTGGCTGTTGCAAAGCCAAGGAACTTTTCCTACTGTCTCAACCTTGCTCAGGTGGGCACTCAGTGTACTATTTGGAGCACACCTCATAGCAGATTATAATGCCAATGGCACAGTCTGATCATCATGCATCAACAACAACAACATGCTTAATTATAATACTTCAGCTGAGGTTGTAAGTTACCCCAAATGAGATAGATGGAACAACAACAATGAAGGGAGGGTGGAAGCTGTGGACCAGAAGGTTATGTAACATGAGGATAACATCACCACAAAATGAGATCCTCTGACCAAATGACCAATTCCCAAGGAAACCAACCCTCAATGTTAAGTGTGCTTAAAAACTAGTTCTATCCTTTAAAGTATGCATCTCTAGTGTGAAGGGTATAAGAGCACACCCCTGTATGCATCCCTAGTGTGTGAAGGGTATAAGAGCACAAACATCACCACCCCTGTCTGTGCTTATCTTACACCACTGGAAAGGTTCGATAGAAAGGCTGCAAGCTGGTTGGAAGGCTGAAGGCTGGGTGGGAAGGCTGAAGGCTGGGTGGGAAGGCTGAAGGCTGGGTGGGAAGGCTGAAGGCTGGGTGGGGGTGGGAAGGCTGAAGGCTGGGTGGAAGGCTGAAGGCTGGGTGGGAAGGCTGAGGCTGGGTGGGAAGGCTGAAGGCTGGGTGGGAAGGCTGAAGGCTGGGTGGGAAGGCTGAAGGCTGGGTGGGAAGGCTGAAGGCTGGGTGGGAAGGCTGAAGGCTGGGTGGGAAGGCTGAAGGCTGGGTGGGAAGGCTGAAGGCTGGGTGGGAAGGCTGAAGGCTGGGTGGGAAGGCTGAAGGCTGGGTGGGAAGGCTGAAGGCTGGGTGGGAAGGCTGAAGGCTGGGTGGGAAGGCTGAAGGCTGGGTGGGAAGGCTGAAGGCTGGGTGGGAAGGCTGAAGGCATGCAGGAGATGGGTTCCATCAAGCACAACCCTCCGCGATCACAGTTGTGCTTTTGCCAACTTTTGCCAATGCTGCATGATGTAAGATCCTGCAGCCATTGGCACCAAAGCTCAGGACACTGGTACTCCTGGTCACGTAATCCAATGCATCTTCCCATTGAAGTGTTGTCATAGCAGTGGTTTCCATAGCAGCTGTGCCAAGTGTACCACTTAAACAAAATAAATAAAGTTTTTGGGCACAATAATCTATGCAGTGCTTGTGCAATAGACCTCCTATATCTGCAAATAAAAGCTTTCTTAGAAACCCATGTAGCCATAAAATCAGAGTGGCATTAATTCTGATACCAGAGATACTGTTATCTTGTTGAAAGCTAATTTGCAGTAAATGAATACTCTAAAGTTCAGTACCATATGTTAGCATGTGACAGAAATTCATACAAGGTGAAGGACCTCAAACCCCATTAACCTTCAATGCATACTGAGTAGACACTGGTGCTCAGGAGTGAATATGACATATAAATGACTAATCCAATTGTAAAAATAGGATCTGGGAATGCATTGCCAAGTGTTAAACTTCGATGGCCTTTTAATTCCAGGCTACTCCAAGTTTAATTCCAGGCTACTCCAAGTTAATTCCAGGCTACTCCAAGTTTAATTCCAGGCTACTCCAAGTTTAATTCCAGGCTACTCCAAGTTTAATTCCAGGCTACTCCAAGTTTAATTCCAGGCTACTCCAAGTTTAATTCCAGGCTACTCCAAGTTTAATTCCAGGCTACTCCAAGTTTAATTCCAGGCTACTCCAAGTTTAATTCCAGGCTACTCCAAGTTTAATTCCAAGCGGCTACCAATTTGGGATTAAGATAACAACATGTCGCCACTACATAAATCATAAATCCATTTTTATGACACAGTTTGCAGTGCCTAAATGGGATCCATGACCAACATTGTTGCAGCAAATGTGTTATGATAATAGCACGATTTGCATGCTAGGTATAGATGCATAGTCACAACAAGGTTGTAACTGAATTGTCACATAAGGTTGCAGATGATTTATACAGAGTCTTCTGACCAATAAAATTACACCAGCAACATGCACGCATTTTATTTTTGAAACCTAGTTTTGGGAGTGGGGAGGAGGCTGAAAGAACAAGAAGTTTCATCCCTTGAGTGTAACGTCACAAACGTTTCATCCACCTGGATGCCTTTTCAACTCCTAGAAAGATTACCCAGGAAGAACTATGTAAGAGTTGGTGACTTCATCGGAATACCAAGTGCTGGTCCATGACCTCACAAGTTGTAAAAAAAAAAACATATCTAACATCAGGGATCATTTCCCTCTGCCAGTGGTGGTACTACCCAATCCAAAGGTCAATTGCTTTTACTAGTAAACATAGCAATCTGCCGTTATTCATAATAACATCGTGATCGAAGTGTTAGGTACCTTAATGACCTCCTGTAGTGTTTCCATGCAACGTACAGAGCGGAGAGGCCCGATGGTATTCGGCTCTTAACTTGCTACGACAGGTGATGGCTGTTACAACGCACCACCAAACAGCTGTACTAGGCCGCCCGGATCACTAAACATATCCATGATTAAATGTGCACTATATGCACCCGTGCCATCACTCCCGAAGCCTACGGTGTTGGTGGTACATTCCCGCGCTTTGATATGTAAGGGGCGGTAGGGTGCTAAACAATAGGGGACCAAAAAACAACTGGCTGACGGAGATCATGTCTAGGGGGAGAGCGGACCCACCCCCCTGCATCGTATTCGGACACAGCCGATAACCATGCAATACAACAACACACACACACACACACACACACACACACACACACACACCACACACACACACACACACACACACACACACACACACACACACACACACACACACACACACACACACACACACACACACCACACACACACACACACACACACACACACTCAAACACACTAGCTATGGTTTGAAAACAGTGTGCTATAGGCCTACATTTTCGGAGCATCGCTTACCTCAATTTCTCTTTCTTCTCTTCTAGTTTGGTACGTGAAGCGGTCCAATCCCATACTTTCTTCGATGCCGTCAGAATTTCTCAGTTTGCGAAATATGGACGTCTTTCCTACTCCGTATTGTCCAGCAAGTATGATGTTGTAGCGAGCGAGCATTTCAAGCTCCTTCAAGAGCAAAGCACGTGATGCAAATATAGTGCAGTTGCCATGGAAACATTTGGAGCTATATTTTTTAAAAATACTCGTTGCAGCAATAACATCCTCCTAGCCAGTATTATAAATCCCTCCTCCCCACTTTTTCTGCCAAGCTTTTCAGAATGTACTTTAATCCCCTTCACCACTCTTAGCGAACATCACTGCAATAATATTACTGTACTGCTCTCGATGCACAATATAGAATCAAACAACTGTAAAACAACATTGAAGTAATTCAACAACCGCAGCCCGCTAATTATGGGAAACAGACTCACTGTTTTGACTACTTGTAGTGACTATTTGGCTTGAAATGACAAATTCCTTTCTTATTTCAATTCAATGGTTTGGATTTATTAACTCTTTGAATGCCGAGTGCATGTATACATGCATTCTCACACAACCATATATTCATCTGTGTGATGCATGTCAGTGTTGTGTTTATTACAAAGAATCGCTTTGAATACCATACTGTACATTTACATACATGCTATTCAGTGACATGCATGTAAACCAGCCATGTAGATGCTGAAATCAAACCCAGGAGGGGCACTGGGGTGTACGCACACCTTGTGTGTCCATCATTACCTCGCACGTACGGTTGTAACAAACCATACTTATTATGAACTGCAGATGGAGATGGAGTGAACTGGCATTTTAAACATGTTGTACTACACTAATGTGGGATACACTGTATTCCTGTTGTGGGAGTAAATAGCATTTGTCTGAACAATGTGTTCTTCAGAAGAAACAGAATTACTGCAGTTGTAAAGTAATCAAACATGTCATGTACTTATAAGGTCACAAGTGCAGCAAACATTTGCATGCATGCATGCATGCATGTGTGCAGTATTTTGAAAATGAGAAACTGATTGATTTTGGGCTGGTACAGCTTATTCTTTCGTAGTGCTTGAATGAAGAACATGTTGATGTTAGTGAGGTCAAAATATGCTGGATCAAGGACTGTTGATGCTGTAGATAACAATGCAAGTCTGCTTGCAATACTCACTGAAACTAGTCATGGAGGGTCAACAAAGTGATGCTGATATTCAAAGTATTGACCATCAGGCATTATGGTAGTTTATGTCAATGTGAGATGGCTGTGGACGAACTTTTGCTTGCCCGTATTAGAAGAAGCTTTGAAGGGTATAGGCTTACCAAACTTTTCAATCTTGCAGCTATAGTTGTTCAGCATGTAACAAGCTCAAAATTCATTTTATTGCACCATGATTTAAATGCTAGGAGCACGACATTGCATTTTCTGTAACCCAATCAGCTGTATATGGATATGAACCCAGAACCAAGTGCCAGAACATGATTGAGTGCATGGTTTAGTGCGTGGTGTCATTGAGCCCTTAATTACATTCCATACGTTCCAAATATTGGTGACTGCCACTTAACTAGTTGCATAAACTTCCCAGAGTCAAAACCTTTGCATTGATGTGACCTAAATAGTCTTTTAAGATAATCCATAGTGACTACAGTATACTGCCAATGGCCTTGCCCACCAGCAAGCAAAAACTGAACTGTAGCTGAGTAATCAAAATGGCAGCCTGTCACAGAGGCATGTGAATGAAACAATACATTAGAACATTGTATAAACACAAATATGTTATCGATATTACATAGATATTAAAAAAGTCTGGATGTTTTAACATGAGCACTGATCTTCCTTCCCACTTCCATTAGCTTGTTTCACTGATACAGTTCTCAGTGGGTCATTCTCCTCCATTTCTGGTCCAGTCAACCTATCACCAATGTAAGACAGCTTGCTGTGCACATTCCTGACCAGGCTATCAAATGCAGCACGCACATTGGCACCCGTCTTTGCAGAGACAACAAAGTGCAGCGATGGGGGGATGCTAAACTCGGACATAAGCGCCTGCAAAGCTGCATCCCACTCCTTAACGCTGTCGCAGTCCGTTGTGACATCAGCCTTGTTCCCCCACAGGGAAAGCACAACGTCCTCCTTCAGATTGCTGTATGTCCGGGCTGCCTTGCCCCAGTCGTGCAGGGAGGTCAGAGAGATCAGGTTGCCCAGGTCATACATGAGGATCACAGCGTTGCACCAACGGTAGTAGCTGCAGGTCATGGAGTCATGACGTTCCAGGCCTCCTGTGTCCCACAGGGTCAGCTGTACAAACAAAAATTGAAAGCTCATTAGAACACAAGTCACTATGCAATGTCCACTTTGATCTTAAAGTATGATGAATTCTTTGGTACATGTGTGAGATTCAAATTTTCTACATAAATGTTGCTCCAAGTTCAGCATCTATTAGCACCCTTTTAACAAGACGTATGTTGAATATAATGCGCCCCATGCACTGTGCTGGGGGAAGAAACATATATAAGTGATTGTATTTCCCTTGCAAGCTGTAAAAATCATTCATTGACTCTTGTGCATAAACCCATGAATTGGCTCCAGACTGGTTCAGCTTACTTTGCACACCTTCTCCCTCCCCCCCCCCCCCCCTTCCCTTTTTGGAGGTATTCTGTAATATGTCAGGTTTCTCCCTGAGGTGGTGTGCACACTGGGTGTCAACACGTGCTTATACCATAAATGTTCCCACAGCTCAGACAGAGGTAATATGTTGGTTCTGGCTGGATTGTGTAAAGGCCTTTGGACTGGTGGACTCTATGCAGCTCTTACCAGCCCTGTCACACAGGAGAAATTCAAAGTGCAACACAAACGCTTTGTCCCAGGGGACAGAGTAGCGTTGCGTGTAAATTTTTTGAGCTGTAAACACAAGGTAACAGACTGACTGGTCTAGGTGTGCACACTTTGACCCCTGGCATGGACCATCACCCACAGCTATTCAGACTGGAACTAATAAAATATCAGTCCCAAATTCCCCCCCCCCCCCCCCCCCCCCCCCCCCCTCCGCAGCAGAGGAGGCTTCACAAACCTCTACTGGAGCAGCATCGTCGCCAACGCAAGTGCTGTAGGTGTACTTTTCCAATCCAGAAGTCGTTGTAATTTCCTCTTCCTCTATGTACTTGCCGTGCATTAGCCGACGAAAGATGGAGGTCTTGCCAACCCCATACTTCCCTGCGAGCACAGCAGTGTACGATATTGCAGCCATGTACTTTTCAAATCTCGCGGTAATACCGTAAA
This sequence comes from Ephydatia muelleri, assembly GCA_013339895.1. Lineage (NCBI taxonomy): Eukaryota > Metazoa > Porifera > Demospongiae > Spongillida > Spongillidae > Ephydatia > Ephydatia muelleri. The sequence continues at coordinate 5,149,215 of JABACO010000018.1, forward strand.
TTCTATATAGAGGCTCAAATAAAATACATAATATAATAATGAGTATGCTGTGAATCGGCCAGACAGCAAACCAATGATCATGGAACGGCAATATACCCTTTTATTTGCTGGCAAACACGGAGTTGGTAAGACGAAATTATTTTCGTACCTCAAAAGGCAGCTGTTGATAACAGATGAGGAAGTGTTGAACTCTGTCAGCAGCAATGGCCATCGATTCGTGACTACTGTGGAATCCCACGACGTAGTGGCCAAGGTAAGCCAACCAGCGAACCGATAGGTGGAGACACGTGACGTACTATTCGTCCTGGTGCTTGAACGTTGCTTGCATTCGTGACTCTCTTCGAAAACACAAAATAATAATAAATAAATTACCGCCACTCGGCTAGTACATGTTCCAAGCTAGAAGTGCTACCCTCCAAAGGCGAAGTATGTGTGGAATGCGTGCTATATATTGGAGCTGTACCGTGTGCACGTTTGTAATGATCTTCGTGCGGGTAGTTACCCTTGCTTTGGTTAGGCACGGCCCCCTCATCGTTTCACTATTGTTTGCATAATTCAATAATGCACACACTTTCACACTTTATCTTAAATTGGAGTCCTTACAGTCTCCATTCCTGTGAATATGACCATGTAACTTTTAGATATTTAAAAACGACCCAAGAATTTGCTCGGTATTTTATACCACTTCTAGTAACTTAAAACTGTGACCTAAAATTAACTAACTAATTCCTCATCATGGTAACTTGAATATGGGTGGTCACTAAATAGATGGCTTGAATTAATTATAAGAATACATGCTATTTGTGTACATTAAAGCTTTAAATAAAAATAACTGATGTGTAATAACTTGATTAGATACGTCATGATTCTAATGTCAAATTTTTTTTAATTTAGTTAATTAAAAGTTAGATATTTTGTCATAATTTCTTACCAAGTTATTACAAAGTAATACAATAATGGAAAGGTAATCATCAGGCTGTGGGACACTTTGTAGTTCAATTTTATCATGCGTGACTCAGCTGTATTTCTGCATAAAAGTTGACCTTGTATGGATGTATGGACGAGCCCTGTTTGTGCTATTATTCGCATGGCATGAAGTTACAGATTCAGTATTTCAAAAGAAATCAATTTAAATGAGAAAGTCAATTTCAGTTAACCACTAGTTGATTAAAGCTGTCAAAAAAATTTAGACAAGTGAGTATTTGAATAAAATAAGCTATAATGAACAATACCTAATTAACTGACCAATAAGTTATTATTTTTAATTTTAGTGGGGATGAATTAACAGATAGTGAAACAATACGATAAAGCCAATTACATAAACAAAAACAGCATGCACACTCACAAAAGCAGTCACCGAAGGGCCACTAAAAGAACATCCACATGGATGGAGAATTAAACATAATAACAGGCACACACGCATGGTGATGGCATGTGACTTGTACCTGGATATTCCATTTAAACAGCAGAAGTATGACCACCCAAATGATACAAGTGGTGAGGGCAGCATTGAAGGGATGGAGCCAGAGCTGATCAGTTTGAGGGCATGGGTGAGGGAAATAGACTCAGCTTACATGTGTTACCGTTTAAGGAGGCGAGTGTTTCGGGGTGTGGTCAGCGGAAGCTACTCCTGTATTCGCCCTTTAGGTTTCAGTACAGGACACGGCTGGAATGGAACTGAGTGGCACCTTGGGCATGACAAGGAGCTACTTCAAGGACAGCCATGGGATAATTCTGGTTGCCAATAGCAACGTAGTGAGCTCCCTCCATGTGCTGAGTGACTGGGTAACAGCAGCGCAGAATTACAGTGACCATGGACACAGGCTGGTGATTTCCCTGTGGTTGGTGGACTATGAGCCAACAGAGATGTCAGTCGTGCAGGACTTTCTGAGGGAGTGGCATATTCCCTATAATCTCATGGTCCATGTCTCGATTGCCAATGGCAACGGGGTGATGGAAGGATTCACAATGATGGTTGATGCCGTAATAGCACGTAATGACGGTTCTCCAAGTTCAAGTAGTTCTTTGTGTGTTTCAGGCAATACCCCCGTACAACCTGTCAAAGGCTCTCCTTGTTGCTCCTGAGTTCAGCCTAGTCAGAGCTACAAACTTGTGCATTTAATTTTCTTCTCCTGACTAATGATTAGTACGCATCTTTCCCATCAGAGGTGTGTGTATGTGTATGTGTGCATGTGTGTGTGTATTATTTATGTACCCCTGTTATGCTGTGAAGATGGTTTGCCAAGTATCTATTTCCACTAACCTCCCTCCTCATCCCCAGCCCAGTCATAACTAATGTGCTTACCATATTGTTCAAAAAAAACAAAAAAAAAACACGAGGACACATAAAATCAAAGTGGTCACGGACACACATGCAACAGGACATGAACACCAGACATCTGCACCAAAACCTCATTGCCAGATGGTGTTAGGAACAGGTGCACCATTGGTTTCCTCCTCTGTCACTCTGCTTGCTCTGGTCCTTGGGCAATGGTGGACAGCACACCTTTGCTCCACAGTCCACCACTACACCGGCCTGTCTGCCGAAGGCAGAAGACAAGTGCACGACCTCAATCAATTGCCTGTAGCTCTTCACAACCGTTTCTTTCATGTCTGGAAGTTTCGTGGAGAGGCACACACTGTGCTCTTTGACGAAGGATTCTAGTAGCTCATCCGTGACTTCAACGCCACTGTATTGGTCTACGGCGTTGCACCACAACGCAAACACTGGCGTGCTGACGTAGCTGTTTTCGTTCACAGCCTGGATCCACCCAATAAGGTCTTGAAGACTGGTCAACTTGCTCTGGTTGCACACCAAGATGACGCCATCACTGTTGGAGAAGTAGTTTCTTGTCATGCACTTCACCCCATGGCTCTCCATCTTGGTTGTGTCCCAGAGAGTGACCTGGTCGTTTGAAAGGTAAGGATTGTGAGCTTCAGTGAATCACTGCACCCTACCCCCTTTCTGTCCACTGTAGCATGCTGTGTTGTACCTACATGTATGCATTGCAGCTGCTCTAACAGAACAGAACATGCTGGTACATACATGAATAGCAGCTGCTGCTCTAACATAAACACTGTATATACATGAATTGCAGCTTTTCTAACATACACTGTATACTGCTGGTGTACATGAATTGCAGCTGCTCAAACATACACTGTATACTGCTGGCACACACATGAATTGCAGCTGCTCAAACATACACTGTATACTGCTGGCACACACATGAATTGCAGCTGCTCAAACATACACTGTATACTGCTGGCACACACATGAATTGCAGCTGCTCTAACATACACTGTATACTGCTGGTAAATACATACATGCATCTGATACATGTACCCTGCATTGCCCACATCTACATGATGCGGCTGCCCATCTATCTAAGGCAGAGGCCGGTAGTGGACTAGGACATGAGCTTTGGAACACACGCCCTGCTGACATCCTAGCTTCCAATTGGCTCTGTGGCAAGCCTGCTGCCTTTGACCTTACTGTGGTGTCTCCGCTTAACCCTACCTTTATCTCTGAAGCGGGTCGCACAGCAGGGTCAGCAGCGGTTGCCGCTGAGCTAAGGAAGCACTCTGCCAATGATGCCAAGTGTTCCGAGTTGGGGTGGACGTGTATTCCCCTTGTGGCCGAGTCATATGGAGCTTGGGGCAGCGAAGCGGTGCAAGCTTTTTCACGGCTTGCATCATACCTTGCCACAAGGACCAACTCCCCCAAGTCCAAGGTTGTCTGCAGCCTGTACGGCCGCCTTAATTTGACTCTTGTGCGAGCCAATGCCCGAGCCCTCCTCTTACGATGTGGATGTTCCCTTCAGGAGGGGGATAGTTCCTCATTGTAACTTTCATAGCTAGTGTGTCTCAGTGTGTCAGGGTATGTATGTATGTATTATATTATTGCTGTACATGTATATTATATATGAAATTTGTTATTCTATTATTATTAATTTTAGTTTGGCTGGCCAGCTTATCTGGATAAAAAATAATTATATATTAAAGAATTTTTGTCTCACAAATTAACAAAATTAGAGTTAAGTGGTTAAATAGTTATCAGTTATCAGTTATCCCCCGGGCCCTTAGTAGCGCCCTCGCTACCGCTCGGGACGCTACAGCCCAGGGCCCTCGGGTATTCTAAATCACGTAGATCCCTCGGTTCCAGTATCTAACTTATATATATTCGTTTACGAACACTTTCGTCATTGTCGTCGTTAAGTAAAAAACACAGATATGCACGCACGCCTGCACACACACACACACACACACGCACACGCACACACACACACGCTCACACACATACCTACACACAACTATATGCGTATGAAAGCCAAAGCGCTGAGTCTGAAGCCTCCTTTCAAGCCATTCTCAGAGTCTTAAGTTCCTTTCAGCCATCTTTTTATCTATTCTTTTTGTACCTCTGCCAACCTCTCCCTCTTTCTTTCTCTCCCTTTTCCTCTCAATTGCTCTCCATCATAACATCATATATGATCTCTGCACAAATTAACAGCGGATGTCTTATCAGTATAACACACGTCACACTTATCAACTCCTAGACGATTCGTCGTCCTCACGCTGACCTTAACTCTCTCATTGTCCAACTCCACGCAGTGGGTCCATTTAGATGCTTCCCCGCGTCCCTCTGGCCAGTGTTTCTTAACGACGTCGTATATTGTTGTCTTGCCAACGCCTAAGCTACCCGCCAATATTAACTTGTAATTTGGCAGCTCGTTAGACATTCTTTGGCTAACTCGCTATATAGTCACCACACAGTACGATAATAACATCACGTATGAATATAATTCGCGTTCAAACATAAACGAAACAGATTTACAGTATGGTGTCTCTTCCATTCGTTATAAACTCTTATGTCACACGGTTTCCCCCAAATCCCCTCCCCTACAAAATCGGTGCCCGTACAACTTGTATTCAAGCATAGATATTAGAGTATCTATGCAATTCAAGTAACGTGGCTGAAATGGGCAGCGATTTTGACCTCTGCAATGCCTGGGATATTCATGTAGTGCCAAGGAATTATGGCACATAAGACCTCTGAAATTGAAAGCATCACTGGAAAGGGGAGGTTTAAAAGATGCGCTTAAATTGCAGTTGCAGTTCTGAACAGACAGAAGCTTTTTTTGTTGTTGTTGTGTTGGATACAATCTCAAGTGCACTGTTATCAGCTAAAAATAACAAAAACAGTAAACATGTGCATGGCACTTATACATGAAGATAACAACAAACCTGCATCGTGTGCTCCTTCAACTAGGAACCATTAATAACAAAGTGGAATTTAATGTGGATGTGTGGTTATTTACAAATGATATTAATCAGAAAACCAGGAGCGGTGCGATTCCATTATAATGACATGGGGACATGGGGACATGGGGACATGGGGACATGGGGACATGGGGACATGGGGACACAAAACTAGTTTAATCCTGCATCCAAGTGTAGCGCCACTCATCTGTCCCAAGAAGGTGGTGTGAAAGAGCCCATCCTGCCGCCTCCATTTCCCTAACCATGTCAGCGTAATGACTCTCAGCTACAGACTGTGTGTAGTTCAATAGAGAAGCTCCATCATCATTGTGCTCTGTCAGAGAGAGAGAGAGAGAGAGAGAGAGAGAGAGA
>JABACO010000018.1:5155842-5304217 GCA_013339895.1 Ephydatia muelleri
AGCACATGTATAGCTAGCAGCATGTGGTGGGTGTTGTGTACAGAGACTGCAACGAGATGAAGTATGTGAAGTAAGTGTCTAGGGTATCAGGAAATAAGGACAACACAGAAACACCATGGAACAACATTAATTACAAGAAGAACACAAACCCTCTTGTCCAGGCGAACAGTATCTTTCCCATCATGCCAGTGCCATCTGTAAATGAAGTAGTGCAATAAGAAAAATAGCAGCTCAACCGTTAGTCTTGTTTGCTTGCATCATTATCTTTCACACACACACACACACACACACACACACACACACACACACACACACACACACACACACACACACACACACACACACACACACACACAAACACACGCATGCACGCACGCACGAAACACACGCACGCACACACACACACACACACACACACACACACACCAATGCTGACCTCTGAGCATCCATGTGATGGTGGCAGCAAGAGGAGTGGCTGCACTGTCACCCACACCCACTCCTTTCATAATGGCCAGTGTGGCCAGTGTTCCAGTGATGGAGGAACAGAACGCCTGCAAGTGAGAGTCACGCACTCAGAGCTACATACATTTTGGCACTTAAAGTTGCTCTGCTCTATGTAGCCATAGAACAACAAGGTAAGGATAACATCCTCATACTTGCATCTCCTGCAACAAATATGTAACAGTTGGCAATTCTCAAGCTGCGCCCAGTACCCATGTCCAGTACTGGGTATTCCCATGTCCAGTACTGGGTATTCCCATGTCCAGTACTGGATATTCCATATGTCCAGTACTGGGTATTCCCATGTCCAGTACTGGATATTCCCATGTCCAGTACTGGATATTCCCATGCCCAGTACTGGATATTCCATATGCCCAGTACTGGGTATTCCATATGTCCAGTACTGGATATTCCCATGCCCAGCACTGGGTATTTGGCATCCATTGTGACCTGTGATAACTTGACCATCGTAATGCTATCCTTGTGTTCTCAATATCCCAAGTTCCTCCGCATCAGGTAAGAACTGGTGCATAATATTTTTCTTTAATTATATGGACTTTGGTTTCATGATAAATATAACAATATCAGCCATTTCATTTGTCGTAAGGAATTTAAAAAAAATTCCTTTCAAAAAGTGCTAGTTGATTCCCAGCAGTTACACACCCACCCACCCACTCACACACCCACCCACACACACACCCACACACCCACACCCACACACACACACACACACACACAATTACACGAATAAAAAATTAGAGGTCAAAAACAAGAATGTCTAACCCGTTGGGCACATGTACATGTGTAGTGCGTGCACGCGTGTGTGTATTTGTGTCTGTATGTGTGTGTGTGTGTGTGTGTACATGTCTGTATGCACTGCAATGACCAACAGTAGTCCTCTAATTAAGGCTCACCTGCAGTGTATCCCAGAGCTGGTAGGAGAGATAATCCTCGCTCACACTCTCTGGATAGCCTTGAGGAAGAAATGCCTCCTACAAGGGATCGCAGCATAAATAAATGCCACTACAAAAATAAATGCCACTACAAAAATAAAGTGGTAAATTCACTATACCCCATGATGAGACCCACCCAAATGTTGATCAATTATGTTTGAAATCAGCTATATGTAGCTCTGATAAACAGCAACCCCCCCCCCCCCCCCCCCCCCCCCCCCCCCCCCCCCCCAAAAAAAAAGTTATAACCAAACGGTAATTATAAACATGGCGACAGCATTACATCACGCAGTAAAGCAGCTGATTAATTAACGATGACGGCAAGAGAAGAGAGGTTCGTCAAAAACGAGCTGTCGTTCATCTTCCTTCTTTTGTCACAGTCTATTTCAGGCGCCTGAAGTGAATGTCAACTTCGAACCTCCAATGCCCCAGTTAGCGAGTAATTCAAGTTGCAGGCTAACTTTATCGCGGTCCCAGGTTAGATTAAGCCACATTTTTAAGACCAAAACGCAACAGACGCACAACCTGGCTATAAAGGAGTACACCATCATCGCGACCAAATTGTTTCTCTATCCAGATAACGCTATCTTGTGAAGGTGGTTCCACACTGTCCATTCCATTGTTCTCTATGACCGCAATTGAGGTGATGTCAGCATCCGAACTGTGTCCAAGTTTGCTTATCTTGATATGTAGCCAAACCTAAACCCATTACCTAACACTTGTATCGAATGGACCTTACAGGTTCACCAACCCATCTTCGGAGCAAACTACATTCAAGGCGAATACAGAACAGAAGGTATGGTATACACGCGGAAAGAGTGTATTTAGAGAACGTTCAAGCCTATTCATTTACACAGACGCATGTCACTTAATTCCTAAACTTGTGACATCACGTAGGAAATGGTCACGTTAAATTGGTCATGGCTATTTAATGATAGCTTGTCGACTGGCAATATTGCAATCTCTAGAAAGATCCAGACGGTTCACTATTACGTTCTATCGGGGTGGAGCTACCGAATTTGCAAGTATCTTTTTCCAAATCACACAAGGTGTGCACTTGTGCATGTGCGCATGTGTGTGTGTGTGTGTGTGTGTGTGTGTGTGTGTGTGTGTCTGGATGCGTGTATGTGCGTGTGCACTAATCGTGTGTGTATGTATGTATGTATGTATGTATGTATGTATGTATGTATGTATGTATGTATGTATGTATGTAATATGTATGTGGATGTTTGTGTGTGTGTGTGTGTGTGTGTGTGTGTGATTACAACAGTGATTTATATCTGTGTGTCGGAAGTCCAATCAGTCCTGTCTTTCCTTCCATCAGGACATCTGGTCACTGGTGAAATGCCACACCCACCACCATCACCAGGTAAATTGCAGTGCGTTCCATGCACTGAGTTACCAACTCACTTGCTGTAACAACTATGTAGGAGATACGCTTCTTTCAACTATGTTGTAGAGGCTAGGAGATACGCTTCTTTCAACTATGTTGTAGAGGCTAGGAGATACGCTTCTTTCAACTATGTTGTAGAGGCTAGGAGATACGCTTCTTTCAACTGTGTTGGAGATACACTTCTTTCAACTATGTTGTAGAGGCTAGGAGATACGCTTCTTTCAACTGTGTAGTAGAGGCTAGGAGATACGCTTCTTTTAACTATGTTGTAGAGGCTAGGAGATACGCTTCTTTCAACTGTGTTGTAGAGGCTAGGAGATACGCTTCTTTCAACTGTGTTGTAGAGGCTAGGAGATACGCTTCTTTCAACTGTGTTGTAGAGGCTAGGAGATACGCTTCTTTTAACTATGTTGTAGAGGCTAGGAGATACGCTTCTTTCAACTGTGTTGTAGAGGCTAGGAGATACGCTTCTTTCAACTGTGTTGTAGAGGCTAGGAGATACGCTTCTTTCAACTATGTTGTAGAGGCTAGGAGATACGCTTCTTTCAACTATGTTGTAGAGGCTAGGAGATACGCTTCTTTCAACATGTAGTAGAGGCTAGGAGTACGCTTCTTTCAACTATGTAGTAGAGACTAGGAGTACGCTTCTTTCAACTAGATTCTCTTTTAACAAATAAGTACTGTTCGATGAGCACTAAATGACCCAAAACTAAAACTGAAACTAGATCCTGTTGTCTTCCTCATATTACTATGCAACAAATTTGTGCTTAAGTTTGCATATACAGACCAGACACTTGACAGGCTATCAGCATTCTGTCCTTGTTTCATGGCACAAAGATGGAAGTGGTTTGTCCTTTATGCACGCACACTCAACGTAAACTAGAGTTTCGAAAAATTCAACTCTGAAGAGCTGACAAGCTGAGTCTTTTTATTTGCACATAGCTATGTATTTTGGATCATTAATCGTGATATTACTGAGCATGTATACAGGTTGTATGGACTGGGCAGGAGGTACCATGTGTGGGATATATATCATATAAATGCCTGTGTTGATATGAATCTTAGGGTGTAGGATGGGCCAAACAGAAAAGTATTATTAAGTTAAAATTCCCAGGGGACATTAATATCTAACTACTAATATAAACGCTATGGACACAAACATGTTTTTGCCACATCTCCATTTCAGCGAAGAGGGCAAGGCAAATGTTAGTTCACCCTTTACCAAAGAAGAAATTATTACCAAAGAAGAATTAGTGTGTCACTGTTCACACACCCGCTTCTTATTCCACATCAACATTTCCCCCTCCACCCGCTCCTTCTACAGTAATAAAAAGTGAGGAGGATAAGAAGACAAGGTGAAGACTGGAGCTACTCTGTTATCTAGATGTTGGTCGCGGCACACAGCTGTATTTCATGGTGGATATTCTTGCGTGCTTGTATTACAATACTCCTTGCAATGTTGCTTTGATGAATTCATGCACATGTGTTTGTGCATGCGTAGAGTGTATGAGTGCGTGTGTATGCATTCAGGGGGTGGAACAAGCTTTTAGTTCATCTCCCTCTGCAGTGGCACAGGAATTGCCACCACTACACTACTGTTCAGTGCAACTCCATTATTAAATAAACCCTGTTACATTTGCTACAATCCTTGTGAGGTGGGTCTAGTACAGCTACAGATGATGCTAAAGAAGCATATCTACGTGACATCCATCACTTTCACTTCAAACATGTACACTGCCTCCTTTTTTTCCCTTTACAATATCAAACGAGGGCGAACAGATTTTAAATCAAAAAACGTCAGGGCTCCTCGAAGGCGCTCTTCGGCAATTTACTAACAATTCATTTTGAATACCCTCATGTGGACGTAGATCGTATTGTCACTATGTACACACATCAAGTTTCACTAAGAAAAATCCCCTACATGTGCAATGAAAGCGTGTGTCTCCTCATGTACGGCGCATACTATAAGTCCATGCACGCAAAGAACGGATTCACCTTGATAAATTTCCGTATGTTTGCCAACAGGTCTCCACTCCTGTCTGCGCGGGCTCTCTTAGGACCGCCACTATCGCAGAAGTACCGGCGATAAGGCGACCTACTTCCGTGTTGCTCGACTAGCGACGGCCGATTCATTTCAATTGAACAGCAACACAGTAGTAATACAGAAAGGGTTAAACATTATACCATTGAACTATGGGCAGAGATAATTATCTCGGGCACGGGCATCGACTTGAGGTGTGCGGTGGTGACTGTTGTGTGCTCGAAATGCGAACCGAAGGAGCGCTTCTCCGTGTCTCCTCACAACACTTATTGTCAATCCACATCGAGTGGACAGAAGCCACAGTCGCCTTCAGCGCGTCCATGACGTTTGTGCCGTTCCGCGCGCAAGTGGTGAAGTTAAGGCTGGTGTTCAGCTGCTGGCAACTGTACTGGACGCGATCAATCGATACAGACCGCTCCTGGTCTGTTTTGTTGCCCACGAAACACCACACGAACCGTTCGCTCTTGTAGTGTTCCACGTAACGCTTGGCTAGCTCGATCCATTCCGTCAGATTCTCGAAAGTGTTCGAGTCCGCAACACTGTACATCAACAGAGCTGCGTCGGAGTCCCTAAAGTAGTTGCTTGTCACCGCCGAGCGTTGATATCTCTCTGCTCCGGCCGTGTCGAAAAGGCGCACCTAAAGAAAGGCTATGTACCGTAACCCACGCCCTGAACATGTACGCATACACATTGACGCACACACGCACACACGCACACTACACACTACACACATATGCACTTGTACACATACGCACATTCTTAATTTGTGATTGTCTCGCATACGCAGTGCTGACCTTTAGTGATAGCGATGCAGTAAAGAGCGTAAACTCTACGCTCTCTATTCCACGGGAATGTCTTCCTTGTGTTTCGCCTTGTAAGGAACAAGTGAATTCAGCCCACTTAAGCTCTGTCACTGACGATTGCATTTCGCGTCGAACTTGTTCTAAAAAGGTGGTTTTTCCAACGCCAAAATCACCTAGAAGTATCACTTTATACGACAGAGGAGGGGTTGCTTCGAACGTGCTTGCAATCGCCATTTCAGGGGCGGAGCTCGATTTATTGCTGAATCGCATCACGTGTACAGTAGATGTTTAAATTATTGGTCTACAAATTGAGATCGCTTAATTACAGTGCATGCCTGCATCGATGCAATTTGGGGCACTTTAATATCGGTACTGTACTGTGACGTACGAGTCCATGCAATTAGATATAACGACATTAAAGTATATCGTGGTAGCAGTATCTTTGGGCCCTAGACTGACTTGCATCGAATGGTGAAATCCTAAGACAGCATGCATATACGTACATAATCGGTTCAGCAATATAGCTATTCGAAGACAACACATCATCCTACTCCACGCATGTTGTCAGCCGGACAGAACGTGCATGTCAGTTCTTGTGCCACAAACATGATCCGCACACTTTGGATCCTCTTGGACGTCACGCAGTGTCATGCAGACATGGTGGCGACGTGGTCATCAGACACAATCTCAGTTCTGTCGTTGTGCTCACTTGTCTATACATGTAGAGGTTGGCTGAGGCCTTTTGGGAGTCAGCAGCAACTCACATCCAGCAGATGTACTTGTGAGGACAAAACCTGCGGCCTTTGATGTAACAGTTACCTCTCCTTTTAGTTTCTGTTGAAGGAGTCTTAGACCGTGATGCACAATTCCTAATGAAGCCTCTACATGGGTGACCAAATTGCACTGATGAGAGACCTCACCTTCTGAAGTTGTGGGATGGGTTTGTGCCAGAAAGGATTTTGCTATCCTTCATGAGACAAACCTTTGCTTGCATGAGTCCAGAGTAAAATGGGAAGTGGACATGATGGTGCAGGTCATTTTCCTCACTGATGAGCATCATTTGGAGTGCTGTATATTAATGTTATGTATCTATCGTTATAGTGTATAATATTATTATTGTATTCATGTTTTATATCTATGTATTTGGAAAACACAAAAAAATCCATTCAAAAAATTATACCTTTTCGTTTAAGGGCGCAAGGAATGCAATTAGTATTGATTACCCGTGACGTCAACATCCGGAGTACATTCTTCGCGCGTTTGGCTAAGGTGTGCGTGTTGTCTCGCGTGTGTTGGCTTAGTTGGCTTCAAACTCTTTGAGATTTGAGGTAAGAATGATGAATGCAGTATGGAGGACCTCTCCAGGTACATGCAGCGATCATGCTTCGCATTCTCATTCAAAGTTTCTGAAGGATGGCGTCTAGTGAATGCATTAGCGAAAAACCCAGTGCTTCGGTTGAACCAACACAAGACGACATACCCGGAGCATCATCATTCCATGGCATTCTAAAAGTACGCACTTTCACACCTACGCAGGCAAATGGATAGGATGATAGATTCCAGGAAGCAATAGTGCACATTAAAAAAATTACGATAGTGTATTGTGTATTCGTGACAAAGTACCAAGGCGCATTCGGTGGATGTACTTCGGATGTAACGTCACTTCTAATTATGACGTCACTTTGACCCGCAACATTCCAGGGCCTTAACGAAAAGATCTATTGAAAAAAAAAAAATTTAAAGTTAACTACTAAAATAAATAAATCATAATGTCCTGGCAGAGTCTTGTCGACAAGCTCATCTAAGTGTTCAGATGGAAATGGGTCTAGCCACACCCATCCAGCAGGCCTTTTGGTTCTAAACTGGGTCTTGGGCAAGCCAGCTGCTTTTGACCTGTTTGTCACATCCTCGCTTAATCCCATAATTCTTTTGGAAGTGAGTGTGACAAACAGGAGCAGCAGTGTGGACCACTGAGCTGAGGCAGCACTGTGCCAACAATGCCAAATGCAATGAACTGGACTGGGTTTGTGTACCATTAGTGGTTGAGTTCTACGAGCTTGAGGAAAGGAGGCTTTGGAGTCTATATCTCCCAGCTGGCATCCTGATTAGCCACCTAAGGCAAAGTCAGTGGTGTTTGCAGAACTCTATGGAAGGCTGAACCTTCACCTGGTACAAGCCAATGCTATTGCCATTCTGTCACGAGTGTAGGTAAAGTTAACATGGCTGTAATGTGATGTAAATTGTGTAACTTGTGTATTTTAATATAATAAATTAATATGCTGTCTAGTAAATAGCAGTTTCAGTTACTATGTCATGCTTCCTCAATTCCAAATAGGGCCCGATTATTGCCTGTTTTTCCACCCTTGCTGCTTCTTGGCTGTCAGTAGAACCATCTCCCAGTCTTAACCTCCACCTTGACAATGATGAATGCCAGGCCTCTATTAAATGGTGGCTATAGGTATTTGATATTTTGGAGGGAGTAGATGCCCAATTTGTCCAACCCATCGTTAGATCCTTTAAGTCACCATTCCCAAACCTGCAAATGCAATGGAGATGTAGTGTCACATCGAAACAGACTTATGAATATGTACTTACTTTGAGTTTTGCAGGCAGGCTGGTGTTGGTGGTCAAATGGAAGTAGGAAGTGGTTTGGGCATGACGGCCAGCAGATGTTCTAGTTCCAAACTGGGATCTAGGAAAACCTGCGGCTTTTGATCTCACTGTCACATCACTGCTAAATCCAATCACTCTCAATGAAGTGCGTGTGACAGCTGGATCATCAGCCCAGGTTTCTGAACAGAGGAAGCATGGCTCCAAATGATGCCCAGAGCTAGGTTGGGCATGCATAACGTTGGTTGCTGAGACGTATGGGTGCTGAGAAGCTGAAACACAAACACATCTCTCTCGCCTTACCTCACACCTGGCTGCTAGGCTTAATTGCACGAAATTTCAGGCCTAGAATTCTCTTGTAGGCGGTGTAAATGCATGTATTTTCGCTTTGTATTGTATGAATTAAATGACCTTGTGAAGAAAAACAATCAGTGGTACACTAATATGCCTTAGCGTATTTAGGCCATAAATATTAATGTCATTGTACTACAGGATAGTAAGTGGATGGAATTGATGGCAGTACAGTTGCACATAAACAGTTGGCAATGATAACAGCACTATGACAACAGCAACAACAATAACAACACAATAGCAATGACAACAATGGAAATGATACAAATTTAACAGCGTTGGCAATTAGGATTTGAGTGCTTTTCCGTTCCAGTAAGCGCAACGCTACTGGTGCATTGCGCGCCCCACTTGCTGTTTTTAGCGTGCATGGCCTCTGTAATGGCTGTCAGAGCCTCCATGACGCCCTCACCTTTTAGGGCACACGTGAGAAAATTCAGCGTCGTGCGCAAGTCTTCGCAGCGACTCTGCGCCCTGACATGATCCACTTTGCTGCCACGGTCCTTCTGGTTTCCGACCAGGCACCACACAAACTTTTCAGGCATGCCCACATCCAACGTCTTTTGCGTCAGCTCGATCCAGTCCTGCAGGCTTTCAAAGCTGACAAGGTCGGCCACATCGTACATGAGGATGGCACCGTCGGCCTGCCGGAAGTAATTGTTCGTCAACGTTCGTTGGTAGCGCTCTACTCCTGCAGTGTCAGACAGAAGCACCTGAAAAGAGAAGTCATGTGACACGAATTATTACATGGGTTCTTAGCTCCTCCCCCTTCTACCCTCCCTTCTACAAAGTCTATGTACATGTATAATGCATCACCTCCGTCTTGCAATGAGCAGATTGTGATTATATGCCACCAATGCAATAAGTCATCCCTATTTTTTTTACTGTTAGTTGGAAATTAATTATGCATGGTAAATAAATAGTGTCCAGCAATAATCACCCATGTAAATTCAGTGCCCTATAACTCTACGAAGAATAGCCCAAATTTTGATGCCGCACCGCAAGAATAATTTGATGGAGTCACATTCCAAACTAGAACTGAAAACTGATGACAATCTCAGTACTATATCTACAATGAAGGACTCACAAAGTAACATAACATGGGACTCGCTCTTATATTCCTATTTAACTAGTTCCCAGGCTATCTGTGTGGCATCTCATATCACACAGACACTCTGGGAATGGCTGAGGTTGACATCTAAATTACTAGATGTACATTCGTTTGGAACCACCTTATGTTGCATTAATGTTTGAACTCTGACAATCTGAAGTGGGCACCACCAATACAACACTTGGCTGAAGATCCATCTGCAGTGCCCAATTTTGAAAGAATTGTACGACTTCACAAAACAGGTAAGAGTACATATTCTGGTCAAAGGGATGCCAAGTGCCAACATGTGTTTGCCCATTCTAAAGGTATGAACTATTTTGTACTATGTCAATAGAAGCGACTGAAAAACATAGCTACAATGCAATACCATACACTTCCCTTATACAATGAATTTAAGATGAAGCATAATCTCCTTATTTCACCTAACCCTCTTCTTGCTATGTTTGGTTCTCCTAACTGGAACAAAAAAAAATAAAATGAAATTTTAAAAGCCAATGGGTGGTTTCTGATCTCGGGAATTTCCTGTTTTGGATGGAGCCTTACACACATAAACGATAACCCCTGAGCCTCAGTTATAGTTTGATGTACAATGTATGCATTGCTGGATCCAACTGGGCATGCATGTATTGCTGATCTGGCTTACAATGCTATCGAAATGTTGTACAACAGAAAAATCAACACAAATACATACAGATGTAAATGAAGCAGTGTCCCCACTTATATAGAGTACAATCAACACACAACGGTGAAGTATTCTATAGTACCCTATTATAATAAGCACTGAGGTGTTGATCCTCAATGACAGTCGTTATATAACTCTGTTGAAAGTTAAGGAGGACAAATGGATAAAAGTATTTTGCTAATACTTAACGTCAGTTTTAAAAATTCAATGGTTTTTTTTTGAAGCGATAGAATACACCTGGCTGAATAAATGTACATTCTCCCCAGGCGGGCAAATTCCGCAAGTCTCAACTGTAATTAAATATGACCACGGTACAATTTATATTACAGGACGGTATACTTACTGTAGATTTTCAAAGCAATTAAAAACGAAGTACTACGTGAATAATTCATAACATTGTCCCGCCCCCCGCCCCCTCTCCTTCCCACCATCCTTTAGTTATAGTAATCTTCACAAGAAATCCCTTCAGCGGTACCTTCACTGCCACTTGCTTGTTAGGCGGCCCCACGCATATGGCGCACTCCACGTAATCAGAATGGGATGACTCCAGTATACTGGCATTGCGCGTTATTCTCTGTACCTGGTTCAAAAAGGTCGTCTTCCCTACACCGTATTCACCTAGAAGTATTACTCTGTATTCAGGGCTACCGCCCAAAGCCATACCTTGTTAACCTAGCTAATATTTGATACGCTTCGTTCAAAATTTTTATTTAGAAGCAAACGGATATGACGTAATGGCTGAGACAGGAGCTTAAAATATGACGTAATGGCTGACACGTCATAAAATACGACGATGATCTATCTTTAGCCTGAAATCTAATTAAACGAATCTTCCCCTCCCCTCTCCCCTTAACCTAACTAGAGATGATGGGAATGAAATCGACCAATCACCATCGGCAAAAAGTGAGACCTCAAGTCTGAAGTGGGCAGGGTGATGGACAAGATGTTGTGTTGGTCATCATGCTAGATCATGCTATTGTAATAAAATCATGAACGAAAGTAGGAAGGGGAGATTACAGGACGTTAGGTCATGGAAACACACACACACACACACACACACACACACACACACACACACACACACACACACACACCCGCAAACAAACAGCATGATGACAGCATATAATCTAACATCTTCCTTTTCACCAGACATACAGCATAAGTTAGATTGATCTGTTAGCAATTGTGAATTGTGCATATAACAAAAACAAAAACCAAACAAAACAATAAATACAAACAAAAACACCTAACAGCAGTCTTTCTTTCCCTCTCTCTTGTGAGGCACTTTCTCCAGATCCACGACATCTTGCTTCAGCTTCGAGCCATGGTGGCGCTGGTGGATCTCCCTTACAACCGTCTCAAAGCTCTCCACCACATTCATCCCCTCCTTGGCTGATGTCAGGAACTCGAGAGGGGTCCCCAGCTCCTCGCACAGTATCTTGACCCTCTCCCTGCTCACCTCGGATTTGAGGTCACACTTATTTCCGATAATCCCCCAGGTGATTTTTTCGATGTCGTCTCCCGAATTGACCTCCTCCACACTCTCAATCCATTGCTGAAGGTTCATCAGTGTGCACTGGTCGTCCACACTGTACGTGAGTAGGACTCCGTCTATTCCTCGATAGTAGTTGTGGGTCAGTGAGCGATGACGCTCCTCCCCTCCAGTGTCAAACAGCTGGGCCTGTGGGTGCAAAAGAGAGAATAATTGGGAGGGGAGGGGAGGGGAGGGGAGGGGAGGGGAGGGGAGGGGAGGGGAGGGGAGGGGAGGGGAGGGAGGGGAGGGGAGGGGAGGGGAGGGGAGGGGAGGGGAGGGGAGGGGAGGGGAGGGGAGGGGAGGGGAGGGGAGGGAGGGGAGGGGAGGGGAGGGGAGGGGAGGGGAGGGGAGGGGAGGGGAGGGGAGGGGAGGGGAGGGGAGGGGAGGGGAGGGGAGGGGAGGGAGGGGAGGGGAGGGAGGGGAGGGGAGGGGAGGGGAGGGGAGGGGAGGGGAGGGGAGGGGAGGGGAGGGGAGGGGAGGGGAGGGGAGGGAGGGGAGGGGAGGGGAGGGGAGGGGAGGGGAGGGGAGGGGAGGGGAGGGGAGGGAGGGGAGGGGAGGCCACTATGGAACCCTATGGGACTCAGTGTACACTATGAAACCCTATGGGACTCATTGTACACTACTCTTAAGGGAGTCACTGTACCTTAAGGGTTTGATCACATGCTATACCAGATATGTCCATTAGTGATACTCTGCCTCACTCACACACCCCTCCCCGTACAATGAGTCCCATAGGGTTCCATAGTGTACACTGAGTCCCATAGGGTTCCATAGTGTACACTGAGTCCCATAGGGTTCCATAGTGTACAATGAGTCCCATAGGGTTCCATAGTGTACACTGAGTCCCATAGGGTTCCATAGTGTACACTGAGTCCCATAGGGTTCCATAGTGTACAATGAGTCCCATAGGGTTCCATAGTGTACACTGAGTCCCATAGGGTTCCATAGTGTACACTGAGTCCCATAGGGTTCCATAGTGTACAATGAGTCCCATAGGGTTCCATAGTGTACAATGAGTCCCATAGGGTTCCATAGTGTACAGTGAGTCCCATAGGGTACACTGAGTCCCATAGGGTTCCATAGGGTATAGTGACTCCAATGGGTAGGAGTATTGACTATGGCACCAAAGGCACCCCCATTCACTGGCCCGAATGATTGAAGATTTTATCAGGTGCAGGACGGGTGTGTTTCAACTCTGGATTCGGAATGCGGGTGAAAAGTTGACCTAGTTTGCGTGCCAAAGAAGTGCGAACCCTAAACCCTAAGTATCTTCCTCAGACTGCTGCGTAGCTGTGTTTAGGATACAGTGATTCCCATAGGGTTCCATAGGATACAGTGATTCCCATAGAGTTCCATAGGATACAGTGATTCCCATAGGGTTCCATAGGATACAGTGATTCCCATAGGGTTCCATAGGATACAGTGATTCCCATAGAGTTCCATAGGATACAGTGATTCCCATAGGGTTCCATAGGATACAGTGATTCCCATAGGGTTCCATAGGATACAGTGATTCCCATAGGGTTCCATAGGATACAGTGATTCCCATAGAGTACTGTACGCAGTGGGCTCCTGTCACCAGCAACACAACCTGCTCTACAAGACATGTTTGAGTTAGAACCTTACTCTCCAATTACAGTGCACCCCCTCCCCCTCCTCCACATCCCTGTAGCGTCAGCCACAGATCCTTGCAGCTGTAGGAATCACTTATAGGAGGAAGGAGGTGAGGAGAACAGGACGTGGGCCTAAGCGTCAGCATCCTTACACCTTCAGAACGACAGATACACGACGTACATGCACAAACGCGAGCGAGCACACACACACACACACACACACACACACACACACACACACACCACACACACGCACGCACACGCGCACACATACACACGCGCACACACGCGCACACACACACATACACACACACACACACACACACACACACACACACACACACACACACACACACACACACACCACACACACACACAACACACACAATTTGTTTGGGTGTTTGATGTCCGATAATTAGCACCGCGATCTGTATGCAACAAGCAACTCATTGTGTCTGGAGGTATTTATCGTGTCACCTTAATATTCGTTCCGTCGACAGCCATGGCGTGATCTACAGCAATCCCCATAGTGACGAGTGACGATTTGGTAGAGTCCGTGTCCACAAACTTCCCAGTCTTCAGCCTCCAATAGTACGTGCTCTTGCCAACGCCCGGATCACCAAGCATGATTATCTTATAGCCGGCACCGCTCATTTCTATAAAACTACTGAAGCAGGGCTCACGTGCGAATCAGCTATAAATCAATGATTTTGCTTTGGGATTGTAGTTCTACTAGTGAACGCAAGCTCTCTTATTATTTCAGACGCTACCGCTCACCTTCCATTACAGGTTACCCCCTGCTTGCGGGTTAGGCCTATAACTTAGTAATAGTTGCTATCGGTACGGAACTGCCTAGACTGGGTATACCCGACTGATCACAGCCGGGTACCCAGTCTACCATGAGTACCATCCGTTTTATTACACACCTACAAGGGAAAAAACAAGCAAAGGATGCGCTCGTGCTTAGGGTTGCATGGATTTCACGCGTGAGCCTTCCCACTGCAGAGACATCGTATGCTAGAAAGTGGGGAAAGAACATTTTAGCTCTGTGAAATGTTGAGTTACATTTCGGTTGTTACTAGAATGTTACAATAATCATAGTACATGACAGCAAATTGACAACAAACACATTGCTTACCTTGGACTTTAGATTGGGTTGTAATTAATTCCCTTTGAAGCAAGTTATCTTACATACTCCAACTCAATTAAAGAAGAATCTTACATCCTCCAACTCAATTAAAGAAGGATCTTACATCCTCCAACTCAATTAAAGAAGGATCTTACATCCTCCAACTCAATTAAAGAAGGATCTTACATCCTCCAACTCAATTAAAGAAGGATCTTACATCCTCCAACTCAATTAAAGAAGGATCTTACATCCTCCAACTCAATTAAAGAAGGATCTTACATCCTCCAACTCAATTAAAGAAGGATCTTACATCCTCCAACTCAATTAAAGAAGGATCTTACATCCTCCTAAAGAAGGATTATACATCCTCCTAAAGAAGGATCTTACACATCCTCCTAAAGAAGGATCTTACACCTCCTAAAGAAGGATCTTACATCCTCCTAAAGAAGGATCAGTCTTACATCCTCCTAAAGAAGGATCTTATATCCTACTAAAGAAGGATCTTACATGCATCCTCCAACCACCACCTAAGTGATGAAAATGCCAAAA
This sequence comes from Ephydatia muelleri, assembly GCA_013339895.1. Lineage (NCBI taxonomy): Eukaryota > Metazoa > Porifera > Demospongiae > Spongillida > Spongillidae > Ephydatia > Ephydatia muelleri. The sequence continues at coordinate 5,171,110 of JABACO010000018.1, forward strand.
TGATATAAAGCCAATTGCCTCTTTATTGAGATGAAACGTCTTGTACACCTTTCCAAAGAATGGGGAGCGTCTTCCTGGCTCTCAGTGCTATCCCTCTCAGATAATGATTTCCATCGCACAAAAGAGAGTTCAGGTATGCACTATGCCTATGATATGGATGGACACTACCAGATACATGTAACTGTTGCAAATCATTTTCTGTCCGGCGATCATGCAACGGTATGTCACATGGGTGGATTCCTTACAATAGGCCACAATGAAATCAGAGACATTACTGATTTCCTGCTAACAGAAGTATGTTCTAATGTTGCAATCGAGCCACCTTTACAACCACTCACAGGGGAAACCTTGAAACTTGCTTCTTCTACTGCAGATTATGGCTCACGACTTGAAGTTCAAGCCAGAGGTTTCTGGAATGTCCGCCAGGATGCCTTCTTTGATGTGAGGGTTTTTCACCCAAATGCTCCTAGTTATAAATGTAGAAACCTGCCTGCTGTTCACAAAAGCCATGAGAAAAAAAGTTTCTACGGTCAGCGTGTGCATGACATCGAACAAGGTGTGTTACCCCACTTGTTCTTTATATGGGAAGGGAAGTAACTACGTTTTACAAGCATCTATAGCTGATTTGCTTCCTATAACAAGAGAAAACATCCTTATAGCATAATCATGGGCTGTTTAAGATGTAGATTTTCGCTGCTTCAGAGGGCCATGTACCAATCAACCTCCATGTATGACATTAAAATTAATATCTGCTGATTTTGTGTGTAATGTATATTCAGGTAGTGTGACTCCTTGTGTCCTAGGTAGGTAGGCATGTAGTGTATGTATTTTATTAATCTTATGCATGACTGAATGAATTCAAAATGCATTCTATGCACCATATCATATGGTCAAGGTGTATGTATACCCGGCACAGAGAACCTTGAATTCAAAATTGGGCGTGGTTATGAGCTCAACTCGTGGCTGCAGTATCTTAATACGCGGCCCAGAAGGTACCCATTTATGCTCAATATAAGTCTAGAACACTACCTCTTGACCGCCCTAATTAGTGAAATCACGAGACGAGATGGTGATCGGCTGTGTCAACTGCATGCATGCATGGTATATGATGTGCACTACTACGCATGTACAGAATAAACAAAAGGAGTCAAATGTTTCACACGCCCAAAGGGCGGGCTGTGGGACGTGAAAATCATGGTCCCTGCATTCACCGTGACTGAGTGAGTATTCAGCTTGAATCTTCAACTTGTAAAATTTGCATGCGTGTGGGGGTTAAAAATACTCTCAGTTGATTGCGAATGACTGGGAGAGAACCGCGTTGCATTATTTTTCCGCTTTGGGATGAAAACATGATCAAAATCAAAAATCAAATCAAATCAATCACCGTACTTTACGGTTCCCAAATATTCGTGATCTCAGATCAGTATTTCGTGATAAGTTTTCAAGCAGATTTTAATCCATCGTGATCCAACTATTCCTATTCGTGAAACAGCATAGAATTCTTATCGTGTGATTCATGAAGACTTTAAGAACGGCAAGATAACCGTCCTATATACAGATTTCAATCAGCCTATAGTAGCAGTACTGCCGTGTAAACATGTACACATGCACGTACGTGCATGCATGGTGCATGCAAATACACAAGCGCCGGATTTAACAGTATTTCAAGTGGCACTTACAAATTATTATAAATTCCGTGACTGAAATACTTTCGATTTTACACCATCATAGTAATACATTGGTGATACCCTTTTCATGAATATTACCTTATCAATTCAGGTCAACTCCGGGTAAATGGACAGAAACTGATTTGATTTTGAAAGGTACATTTATGTCGCTCAATATGCTTAAAGAGATAGAGAGGTCTGGACCAAGCAGAACATTCTATCTTACTGTACCTAACAGAGAAGTGCCACCATCAGTTACAAACAGCTGGACCAGCTTGGCAATATAGGCTGCACACATGGAATACTTATAACATCTCATGCTAAGCATATAGGTGCACATCTCCAGCCTGCATGCACATCTAGCCCTTGCACTTTAATACCATATGCAGCTGAATAAGGATGAAGTGCTAATTAATAGAAAACAACCAAATGCATTCAGCAGCAGACAATCTGTTTTTAAATACAAGAAAAAAGAAGACAACACAGCAGCATGAAATGATTTTAAAATGGAACAGATTTGCATCTATTAGCATAGGGAACCACGTTTTGCCTTTGTGGAAACAACCTTTGTGACGTTTGCTGTTGGTCCACTCCCTGGCTTGTGACATGTTTGGCTACGATTGTGAATTCTATCAACAATTTGTTCAAAGGTTTCCTTTACATTTTCCCCAGTCTTTGCAGAGACCATAAATGACAAATTCGTTTTGAACTCATCACATTTGGCTTTAATTGCATCCTCAGGAACCTCCATAAAAAGGTCACACTTGTTCCCAATTAGAGCCCAAGTTATGTCCTGATCACTGTAAAGGGATGCTGTTGCTTTCCATTCACTTAGTTCAACAAGGGATGCTTGGTCATCCACGCTGTACATCAGAATGACTCCCCGAGCGTGGCGGAAATAGTTTGAAGTCATTGTGCTTCTGTATTTCTCATTACTGGCAGTATCATAAAGTGCCACCTTCAATCGGGAAGAAAATCAGTGGTAGAGCACATGCAGTACAAGTTGTACAACTCAACACATCATCTATGCAACTAATCCCTTCTCTGATTTCTCTCTTTAGGAAAAAAAATTATGGAGTTTTTGTGGTTGGGGCGGGAAGGTTGGGAGGGTTGTTGGGGGATTCCGCCTCCTCTCCCCTCTTTTACGTGCCGATGAGTTAGTATGCGAAATGACGCAAGCATGCAGGATTATACGCACGTCCATACTTCAAAAAACTACCCCCACTCCCGAGCAAGACGAAACGCCAACGCTCAATGTGCATGCCATTGCCTCGGTGTGTTGGGAAGGAGAGCTGAGAGAGAGAGAGGGGGGGAGGGGGGGGTGGGGGCAGTATCCGAGCTATAAGACCCAGCATGCAGGTTCGGTTCTCGTTTATGCGGATGCGGTCACGCCCATTTGTAGTCGTATTATTATTTTTGTTTCACCTGTATATCCGTATAGATCGTCATAAAGGTAAAGACGCATAGTCGCGTGTGCAAGAATATGTTTGTTCCCTCGTCTTTTCCCCGTTCCATTATCTGCTTACTTTCACTGAAGCGTTGCCGACGGTGCACATATAGTCGAAGCAATCCAGACCTAAGGTCACCGCATCCATCTTGACTAGATCGAAGTTCTGGCCAAGTCTTAACCGCTGGAAGAAGCTCGATTTCCCGACGCCTGCATTTCCTATCAAAACAATCTTGTACTGGGCCGCAACCGCCATTTTGTAACTATAGAACGGCTCCGATTTCTAAGCCTGTAGTATATTCATGCACAAGTTCTATAAAGGTGCACTATGCAATGTTATTCACATTCTCCCCTGCAAAGGGTTTTGTTTTTTCTACTTCCTGTCACGAGCCATGTACGAGACTGGATGCAAGCCTACGAAAACTCACTCACACCTGCATGGCCAGGCACCTATAGGAACAGCTAGCCATAACGTGATGTCATACTATAAGCGATGATCTAGATTTGGGTCCGAGTATGTCACTATATAGGATCTTCATGCATGTACATGGTGTACGCTTATGCGAACAAATATGCGTTTGTAACAAAACGGGCTAACTATACGTTTTTGCATGAGTGTACATGCATGTATACAGTTGCTCAATAAGCATGTTAATTGAAGGCATGTCTTTGCTAGTCTGCACACGTGCAACAAAGTATTAAGTGTAAGCAGTAGTCCCCTACAACATGAAAGTGGCCCTTTCATAAAACTTCAACGAATGAGCAGTTAGTCTGCCGTTTGCAAATCGCAAGAACTTGCACTTGATGAGTGAATTATAACCGGAAATGGATACATTGACATGCACTTACTACACACACAAATAAGGACAAAGCTTAGCAACAACTGGTTTTTCGAATATCTTTCTTCTCATCAAGCTTAAATGAACGAGCCAATGCAGAATTTGAACTTGTTTTCCTACTGTGAACAGCCGCAATTATCTTCTCCAGCGCGTGGTCAACGTTGTCACCAGTCTTTGAGGAGATATAAAAGCTCAAGTTCGTACCGACCTTATTTCTCAACAGCCTAGATTCATCCCGATTGACTTCAATGTCGGAAAGGTCCCTTTTGGTTCCAACAATTGCCCAAACAAATGATTCGTCCCCCAGACGTGTTCATCGCGTTGTTTCCCATGTCATACCACTGATATAGATTTGTGAGAGAGGTACTGTCTGTCAAGCTATAGCACAATATGGCTGCATTGGCATTGCGATAGTAGTTGTCAGTCAGAGTTCGAAACCTCTCACTTCCCGCTGTATCGCAGAGCTTGATCTGCGTTATTTGGATTTAAAAGATTACTCAAGATTAATGATATCTCAGTGCATGGACGATGCACATACAATTCTAAACAGGTTGTTTTAAAATCACTCGTTGCAACTTGCAAAGGGACAAAACCATGCACGCCCTTCCCCGCATGGCATCTGAAATCAAGGGGAAATAGACTCGTAACCAGATCATGCACAGCAATGGATGGGTTACATCACCAGGGTGATGTAATCAGCTGCTGTGGAGGAGAAAAGGAAGAGAGAGGCGCGGCTTTCCTCGCCCCTCGGCTTAGCCCGTATGTCGACATAAGAGACCGCACGTGACTACGTCTCTCTCACCTTTATCGACGTTCCGTCTACGGCATAGTTGAACACAAACTCATCGCACGCTAGGTGCACCGAATCCGTCGCAGTGTCGATGAACTGCTTGCACTTGACGCGAAGAAAAAACGAGGTCTTTCCTGCTCCTAGATCTCCCAGAAGGATTATTTTGTACTCGCTCTGTGGAGGACTGTCCATCACTAATACATGCACACTCCCACTTCGAGCACCGCACGTGATCATTTTGCGATGGCACGTGGCTAATCCGCCTACAGTGTAGTATTCCCACTGCACAGAATCAATGCAAACCAACACTCCTCCTCCCCCGCATTAGACAGAAAAACTAACGGATAACAGTGAAGGGGGGGGGGGGGGGGGGGGGGGGGGGGGGGGGAAGGTATTAATGCATGCACTCATCACGTGAGTTAACATACGAAGATAATCCCCCCAAATAATAACTGATTTTTCAAGTCGGAATCAACCTGAATCAAGTTTTTCTTCGTATATAGTCGAAATAATCGATTTTGATATCAGTTATTTTATTGTAAGACTCCTCATGATCTGGTTTGGAAGAAAATTGAAGTACAATAATCGAAAGTGATATATTAATTTACACAGAGATCATTACTAGCAAAAACTGCGGTTTCGTTTATTAAAAGACACACTCTGACTGAGAAGTTGCACAGAGCTCTCTCCGACTTGTTTAATTTGTGTTCCTGGAACTGTTGCCCTTGCGTGAAGCACCTCTGCCACTTCTCCGAATGCCTTTAGAATGTTTTCACCCGTCTTGGCCGATACATTGAAAAATAGATTTATCTTCTTTTCAAACGACGCTAGGTGGCTTTCCTCAATCTGCCAAACTGTGCGGTCCAAGTCGGATTTATTTCCAAACAGAGCCCACACGAGTACGGAATCGGAGCCTAAGAAACATTCAACGGTGTCAATCCACCCGTGAAGGCTGTCTAACGTGTACTTGTGTTCCAGATCATAAACCAAGATAATAGCATCCTTGCTTTTGTAGTAGTTCCTCGTTAGGCTCCGGAAACGCTCGCCACCCGCAGTGTCACACACGTTGACCTGGAAACCATAAAAGCACCGCTACCAACGATTGGATGCTCACTTACTTGCAACATCGTTCCGCACCGGGTCGTCATTTTCCACGATACTGTGTCAGACCCGACCGTCGTCGTTGTCACATTGGCCTCGGAAAACTGTCCCGTTTTCAAACGGGTGAAGAGTGAGGTCTTACCGACACCGGGTTCACCGAGGAGAGCGATGTTATAAGGCCTCGGCTGTGATGCGGTAGCGTGAGCCATATTTACTAGTGGGAGTGGCTAGATATGATTATAGAGCGATACTACTATATGATTACTTCATGAGTATTTGGACTGTCCAGCAAAAGTACACTATATGTAGTGGGTTTTAAAAATCACATCAGTTGCACTAGTATACATACTAGTTGGGCGTAGCCCGCGTTTTGGCTGAAGGTCGGGTATCAAGCCTAAACCCGGATTGTGTCCATCTGATAGTGCTGTGGGATGTTAACACTTGTGGTCTGACCGTTGATTAACACGTTAGTCGCGTGCTGGCTATGAAACTGGTTTTGTAATGGCTCGAAGTACATGTAGGCCATTTCTGCCCGCTGGTTAATTTGCGATGATTTATGTATTGTTGCATGTACTTGGTACTGTCGAACAGCCTTTCCATTAAATTTTATTAACATGTAATATATAAGATAGTACACACAATAGAGCTCAACACAAGTCAACAGGTGTCTTAGAAGGACACTGAGCGGGACAGCAGTGCTCAAACATTAGGGCCAAGTTGAGTTTCCAACCTGCTGACCTGCTAACCTGCTGGCCCTGTTGACCTGCTGACCCTGCTGACCTGCTGACCCTGCTGACCTGCTGGCCCTGCTGACCTGCTGACCTGCTGACCCTGTTGACCTGCTGACCCTGCTGACCCTGCTGACCTGCTGGCCCTGCTGACCCGGCTGACCCTGCTGACCCTGCTGACCTTGCTGTCACACTCGTTTCAGTAAAAGTACATGCATGGGTTAAGTGGTGACATGACGAGGCAACTGCGCTTTATTATCATTGCAGATACACACATTACATGAATATATATTTCAAACCAATGCAAATGAAAACGTGAATGGTCATGCACTGAATCCCCTAGCTCAGCTCGAGCAATGGACCTGATCGAGGTAAGATTTAATCGGCTGTACTGGTCACTGATGTCCTAGCATATGGTAGCAATTCGGTTAACCAAGAGTGCAACTTTGCACTCTTGGTTAGCCCGAATTGCAATGAGCTCACCAATTTATCTTACCTCGACCAGGTCCATGGGCTCGAGCAATCTAACCAGTGGTACCTAATGATACTATATGTGTTCAGAGTTGGGCTGGATTTTGTAAAGCTGTCGACAAAGGTGTTGACAGCTTTACAAATCCAGCCCATCTCTGAACGCGTAGCATCATTACGACTGCGGTTTTCTGTCACTACATGTGCCGAGATAAAGTTAATGATTTTCATGGAGCGAAAGTTATTAAGTCTATGAGAATCCATTTCCTTTTGATTTGCTTACATTATACAGCAAATCTCACCCTCATCACCTTTATCACTATTATTTAATTGAGTCGATTTGTGAGGAATGCATGTGAAAAAGCGAGCACGTTGCTGTTTTGATGCTCATCTTTCATTTGTACATGTATGCCTCGAGTCAGAAATTGCGTTGGCATACGCATGTGAGATAAATGGAACTTTGTCATTCTCTCTATAAATGTGTGCTGCAAATACATAATTTATATGTTCATTTTATCATAGGTACCTGCTTGATGATAAATTATGAGTACAACTGAAGCTATCACACACATAATAAATGCCAGCAGCTGTGTATAGGGTGCAACACTAGCAAGAACAATTTTTCTTTGTGGTAAGATGCAATGTCACCGATGATTTTGTTTCTTTTTCTGTAGCAGAATCATGCAGTGCCAGATGTTTTCTATGTGCTGCAGCAACAATTGCCTCAAAAGCGTCTTTGACATTTTCTCCACTTTTAGCTGAAACAAAAAAGGATAGCTCAGTCTTCAGTCGATCTTTACTAAGTATTCGAACTGATTCATCATTAACTTCTGGTATTATGTCACACTTATTTCCAATCAATGCCCATGTAATTTCAGAAGTCTCCTTCTGCATACATTGTTCAACCTCTTCTGCCCAATGGTAAAGGTGTTCCAATGTATACATAGATTCTCTACTGTAGAACAGAAGAACTGCAACAGATTCTCGATAAAAGTTTGGAGACAATGTTCGGAACTGCTCCATTCCACCAGTGTCAAACAGGTGTACCTGTAGGCAGAGCAGGTGCACGTCACCTTTTAATGTGCTGGCTATATTAAAGTGAATCAAAATAAGAAAAAATGTGCTCAACTAGTGTGATTTATTTATTGAGAGATCAGCACTAACATATAATTTGAAATTACTCAATCCTTTCAGTGAGCATGTGTGGATGTGCACAAATGATAACTGTTACATGTGCCCTAGAGTACAGTGGAGTTCAGGTGGGGGAGAAATCAGGTGTGACTTTAATCTTACAAACAGACATCACCTGACAGATACACAAACAGGTAAGTATGTAAGCTGTGAATACCTTTGTACAGAACTTATTAACTTCAATGGGTCTGCAGAGGTTCTTAAAAGATGTGGATTTCATGTCAGAATAATCCATGCATATTATACTGCATAGGAGTTTGGCTCTCAATATTAAAAAAAAATGATCGTCCCACTAATATCAGGACAAATATTCAGAAACCTTGCAGATAGATAAGGGAACAAAAATATGTTTTAAGGATTTTTTGCATGGTGGTCAACTTATGAATTTGCATTCAAAGGGTTTGAACTTGAGAACTTGAAAAGACAATTTTATCCCTCTGTGTACATGTACCTCTCTTTCCCCTCTCTTCCCATGTTGCCCTTTATGTATCACCTCCTCTACATCTCTTTCCCTCTTGCTTACTGCGTACCCTCCTCCACCGCCTCTCGTCCCAATTACAAAGCATGCAGTCATCCAAAATGGGTCCATTCCCACTAGCGGCTTAACGAGGATATCCAGCACCCGAGGGCAAGATGAATAAAATGCACCTCCCCTCCCTATTTTCATCGTCAAACAGTTCAGCCATTGGTTGAAGTAAAGACAGAGAAATTTTAGTGCCTGCACTGTGGTAAATTGCGTGCAACAAAATCAAAAAGCTGCTTGTTGAAAAGGTGAATAGACAAGCCTGGAACGATAAACCTCGCCACCTTCACCGTTTGCATATCGCGTCTTAAATTATCCTAACGTCATTGATTGCGTACCACGAGATGTAGACCATCTTTGATCTGAAATTTCTCATGTCCCATGGGATGATCATCTCCGTACGAAGCTGCTGTGATTCAACTACCCAATGAGTGGCAGGGTTGAATTCATGGTAACCAACATCATCGAATTACGGGAACCAAAAGGTTTGTACTTGGATCAGCGTGCTTATGGGATCGATACTGCTAGCCCGCTGATCGACGATTCTCTCGATTGCTACGGCTGCAGTCACCCATGCAACGTCATCACCTTTACACTCACAGTGGGTTTCCTTTAAAACGTATGCAGCGCTCAGAAACAGAAATGCAATTTTCGTGGCATTCAAACGATGTACCGATAAGCCGGTTCTGCAGTATGGACCCATTCCACCCCCACACTCCACCTTTCTGTACGCCTACAAAAACAGTGAATGTGAGGGCAAGTCAAAACGCCTTCTTAGCCCGTACGCGCCGTGTCTCAACTACCTAGCTGCTGCTCCAAACATCTCACACAAAGCCTCTCATCGTCAAACTTCGTATGTTTACCTTTACCGTCGTACCGTCCACAACCTGCGAGTACTCCAGGTGGTCCTGTCCAGTGAACTCGTTCGATTCAGTCTCAATATACCTATCATACTTCAATCGCAAAAAAAATGTGGTTTTTCCCACATCCAAATCTCCCAGAAGAATGAACTTGTACGTACAACGCTCCATATAGTACTTTGACCGGTCTCTGCCAAGCAATCCCGGTCTCGGATCCGATCCGGTGCAATGCAGAGCGATTCCACCTCGAACCGATCATACAGTATTGAGTGCAACAGCATAGTCAGAATAATTAGTAAACCTACCAAACCCCATGCACTCTAGTCCTCTTTCCTCTCGCACTGGCCTCCTTGTATCTGGTCACTGGCGCGGAAGCCAGCAATTCTCGTAGGGGGCGGGGCCAAACTGGGAGGGGAGTACCCATCACGCTCAGCAAGGAGGCATGGGGAAGTGCTATAAGCTCCCCCGTCGGGGTTTGGGGCAGAGCTGAGCCTAGTTGGGTGTCGCCATTGTCGTTGACATTGCTGCACAAGATTAAATGAGGGTGAAATTCATTGTTAGCACCAGTCTGGGGACCAGACCATAGTTGTTCTGGTCCCCATGCAATGTAAACGGTGAATTGTTGACAACTTCATTTGCTGCCCTGTAGAAATAGATAATTCATTGACGCTCTACCTAATGTGTGCTATTCATTCGTGTACGCCGGAATCGCATTGCCGAAACTCATGCAGGACAGAAAAATATACTACCACGTGTTAAAATAGCATGCAATCAAAGTGCACATCAACAAGAACAATGTTGCTGCTTTGTTGTAAGATTCAGTTTCAATGATGCTTCTTGTTCGATTACAGGAGTGTTCTGCATCTGTTTTTTTCTATGTACAGCAGTGACAATGGCCTCAAAAGCGCTTTTGACATTTTCTCCACTTTTAGCAGAAACTTTAAACGACAGTTCGCTTTTCAGACGTTCTTTGCAAAAAGCTTCAATTATATTATCGTCAATGTCTTGTAACAAATCACATTTATTTCCAATCAGCGCCCACGTGAGCTGTGAAGCGTGCTTACACACACAGGTTTCAGTATGATCTGTCCACTGTTGAAGACTGCTGAAAGAGTACGGATCTTCAACGCTGTAGAACAGCAGGACCGCAGCAGAATTGCGAAAATAGCTGGCAGTGATTGAGTTCGCATTCCGCTCCATACCGCAAGTGTCATAGAGATAAACCTGTTGGCAGCATGAAGGGTATATAATGTTGTGCATGCCCCATTTGATTTTGCCCCTCCCCCACGTCAAAATTGACACCCTTACATGTATCTCGATCAGATATAGGGTAGACTCGTACCCAGACCCACCATGACGTAAGCGTTTATCGCTTACACTACGACAGGTCGTAGGTTTATACTGTAAGCGATAAACGCTTACGTCATGGTGGATCTGGGTACGAGACTAGGGGGGGGGGGGGGGGGCACTGTGGGGAATATAATTAGAATTCCGATACAGCAATATACAGCAATTCGACTCAGTAAAACAGCAGTGAACTGGGCTGCAAGGGTAAATTAGGTACACCTGTTTATTTAACCCGGCATGCCGCGCGTGCATGAGAACAGTATGTGCCGCTAATTTATAGATCAGAAGAGAAGACGTATAAATATATTCCATGCACACTGCCTAACGGACACTTCTCCGTCAGCTATATTCACTCTCTTCAGTGCATCCACGCATGCATGCACAATTGCACGCATATTGTAATAAGACTAACACAGCTGTGAACTCGACTTGAGTGAGTTTGACCATATAAGTCGCATGCTAACCTAAAACATGAACAAACAGTTGTACAGGTACTATACCGTTTTCGTCGGTATCGTTACTACTGTTTGGACAGTTTATACCACTAACTCCCCTCGTTTTTCCCTCGCTGTATATATATATATAATATTCTCCCTTCTCAAGCTCCGCCCACCCTCCGCTCAACCGGCTCCGTAACTACAAACCTCAGCGGTGCGCGCATGCTTCTTCTTACCCATGCATATATACGACATTCTTTCTCATGGTATACATGTATGTATGTACCGTTACCATTCTTATGCATCTGTATGCATGTGATAAATACAGATCGTTAATGGTGAAAGGGGGTGGGGGAGGGGGGGGGGGGAGAGAGTGATGCGGTATGATAGCTGAGCATGCTAACATGGTTGCTTGCATGGGCAGAGGTAGGAATTAACCATGCAAGAATTCCTCTATACATCATATTAATATGATTATATAATACACATGCAGTTATAGCGTATGAAATGAGCTACATAGGTCGTGCACGCACTTATTTGCTTCAATCCTGGCGCAGTGCATGGCGTTGCAATTTACCATGCATGCATGCTTTCAAACTATACCCACGCATGTATGGGGCGCAGCCCACCAGTATAGAGCCAACGGTAAACACATGCACGCTTCATCAAAAGCACTCTCCTACCGCTTCCCTATATCTCATTCCTCAACTTTGGGCTCCTGATGGACACTTACCTTCACTTTCGTTCCGTCTACAATTTGCGTGTATTCCATACAATCTGATCCCGAGAAGTCGTCTGTGAGATTCTCACTAAATCTATCGTTCTTCAATCGGAAGAAAAAACTCGTCTTGCCCACACTCAGATCTCCAATCAGAATGAACTTGTACTTCGAGATCGGTTGCTCCATAATAGCGATATAAATAATCTTGGTATTTTAACGGCTGTTGTATTTTATACCCCACGTGCACCATAGCTCGTGCCATTGCGTTATGCAACCCCCCACATCCAATACTCCTCTTTCCGGGAGGCGATGTAACTGTGTATAGTGCTCGTACCCTTCCTTTATAATGCTTTGCATAGTCGCGGATCCCGCGTCGACTGTCAAGTTTGCAAATGATCCAAACGCATGCAGCTGGGTATGGCACACACTTTCCACACTGCTTATAAATCTGCATGTCTCAGGTTCAGAAGTTCATGGAGGAGATAGAGCTAGGTGATGATAGATAACGTTTTGAAAACATAAGTCATGATGTGTTACGATCAACGGAAATATCCCTATACTGGAATACATTGATCCCATATGAAATCAGATTTGCTTAAAGGGGTTACTAGTCTGTGGAGTACAACTCACGTGCATGCCTTTGACTCAACAATCCAAGGAGCACAAAAGACATTAAAAGCCAAAGGGATTAATGAAGAAGCAAACAACCTTGTAACTGTGCACTGAGAAGTGAAACTCAATTTCTACTCAAGTACTGTGATGTGTTTATGTTTTTTTGGTAGAGGCTCTGTAAACTGTACCTGTGATTCTGTAGATGTAATGTTTATTGTTTTCAAATCTGCTTTTTGCTGTACAAGGGTGTGTGTGCAAAAATCTTAAATAGATGCTGCCACCATGATGTCGCTATCTTGAGAAAATATTTCACTCAGTACATAATTTCTGTCTGAATTTCACATACACATGCACTGTGCTTTCATGCATGTATCATGTCAAAAGAATATGCCGCTTGAAATTGCTAAAGTTAATTGCTTATCTTCAATGGAACCGTTACAGTCCGATATTTGCTTATAAATGGAGGATGAGATATCCTAGAGCACAAGTAGCATAGCTGAATCATTTCAGGGATGTTAATATTAGTTGCCATCCAACGTGACGTAGAAAAGCTCTTGCATTATGTCACCTTGCAATTGCACAATCTAAACAATACTTCCTTGAAGTGCTCTGATGCGCATTCTTGCACTGGTCGAAGAACGGGTTCTTTTAACTTTCGATTGACACTGACATACGGGTTATAACGTTGTACAAGATAGCTGCCTAATGAAAGTGAGCCCAATAATGCTACAACCATGCAAAGCATACCAACAGTTCAAAACATATTCTCCCATGCAGTGGTCACACTATAGCTACATAAAAAGCATTATTTTACCACAGGAAAAAAAAACGTGTCGAATCACTTCTTGATTTTTGATTTGTCACTTACATTCTGTTACAGAATGCTTACATTCGGGTAACGTTTCAAGGAATGAAGCTCATATGTAGAATCACAACTGTAGTCGCGTGCATTTATTTTTGCTATCGGACACGTGGCATGCATTAAAAGTGCATGCATGAGTGTAGCCACCGTATACTCAAAGGGGAACAATAGCTTGCATAAAAATTGCGCGACCGATGCCAGTAAGCTGAGTCAATAAATAATAATAAGATTACACCAATTAAAACTGAATATTACGCTGCAAACTTTGGCGCCGCCGGATAATGTAAAATTGGTATACAGTATTAGGAATAATTAACTATTCAATGATGCTCTGCAGCGTTGAAGTTTATGAAATGTAGCTATTAAAATAGTTTATGATGCATTTCTTCTCGGTGCAGGTCTAGTTAGCGATGAGACGTGAGCTTATATATAGTATCAGTTGCAGTTTGTAGTTCAGTCCAGACAATGGAATTATCTGTGCTTCTATAGCTTTCCTGGCAAGCTCAAGTGATATGAAATAAATACTGACATAATAACTGTAGGATGATTGACGGTAGAATGAATGTTAAAGATTGAAATCTGAACCCAACCATGCAATAAATAACATGATTTCACAATGTTTTTACAGAATGGAACAACGCGGACAGCATGAAATCCTTGGTCTCGTCTCAACCAATCTCGCTGTCTCCCTTGGTCGCGCCACTGAATTGCACAGCGATAACTCCAGCTTCTTTCTGTGCACTGCAGCAACAATCGCCTCAAAAGCATTTTCTCCACTTTTAGCCGAGACATAAAACGATAGCTCTGTCTTTAGCCGATCCTTACAAAATTGCTGAATTGATTCCTCACTAATCTCTTGTGGCATGTCACATTTATTGCCCACATGAGCTTTGAATTATTCGGCACACATATCAACATCATCTACCTACTCGTAAAGATGCTCAAACGTGTATTTAGATCTTCAACGCTGTATAAAAGAAGAATCGCTGTGATTCCACGATAATAGTTTGCAGCCATTGCTCTGAGTTGCTCCAATCCACACGTATCAAATAGATGTACCTACAAGCACAAAAACATTTATTGTTTTATGAATTTATGAGCTGTATATTTAAAAAGTATGGTTATCTAACCTGTGGACATAACACATTGTTAATACGGTTATATGTACATCTCCATTTTGGTATATAGCTGTGTAGCATATATGCTACAGAGGACATGATTACTTTAGAGTAATTGAGCAGTTAACAGAGCAGATGGTGGGGGCATGTACATAATAATATATATGTAGTACGTGTGTATTGATTAATATTGGGTGCATGATTCAGAGCCAATATTACATATATAATATTATGGTTATCAGAGATTTAGATGCTTCTTCTGTGTGTGCTGTGCATTGATATACAGTTAAGCGCAGTCTTACAATTAAACAAAAGGGGGGGAATGTCAGTTTTATGGATTTGCTTTGTACACTTGCCATTTGTATGAACAGCTAGTAGGCTAGGTTTTTAATTAAATGAATAGATTCATTTTCATAGGTATGCCCATGGCACCACCCCATTACATAGATCCCAGAGAATTCAATGTACTATTGAATTTTCCCATGGACTGCATTTTATAAATCTTAAACTTTCCTTGAACTCGTTCTGATGCATGCAGTATCTTTCAGACCTACAAAGGAAGGAAGAGTGGGGAGTGGGAGTGGGAGTGGGTGGGAGGGAGGGGAGGCAGGTGAATGTATCAAATAATGAAAAATGATATACACTATACTGTAGGTCAGATAGTTGTCTTGTGGTTGTACAGTAAGGAAAAAAGTGCTACCCGTTTGCATTGGGCCAGACCACACAGCTAGTGGCATTATAAGTGACCAAATCACTGCTATAGATCAGTTGGAAGTTGTTGCCTGCATGAGCTTCAACACTATCTCCCTTCTCCTCTCCCCTCTCCCCCCTCTCCCCTCTCCCTCTCCCTCTCCCCTCTCCCCTCTCCCCTCTCCCCTCTCCCCTCTCCCCTCTCCCTCTCCCTCTCCCCTCTCCCCTCTCCCCTCTCCCCTCTCTCCCCTCTCCCCTCTCCCCTCTCCCCTCTCCCCTCTCCCTCTCCCTCTCCCCTCTCCCCTCTCCCCTCTCCCCTCTCCCCTCTCCCCTCCCTCCCCTCTCCCCTCTCCCCTCTCACCTCCCCCCTCCCCTCTCCTCCCCTCTCCCCCTATCCGCCCTCCCTGCATGCATTTCATGCCATTCACTGTATACCATTCATGCCATTCAATGTATACATGCATTATATAAACTGTGCATAATACAGATTGCTAATGTGAAAGGGGAGCTCCATGAGTTGAAAGCTTCCATCACCTGCACCCCCCCCCCCCCCTCCCCGTTCGTTTGGGCAGATGCTGAATAGTTATGCGGCTATACTGTATCGTATGCAACGACCTAGACTGTGCTTACATCCTCTAGTCTGTTTGGTGTATAGTAATATCCGCCGCTACGCCGGTGCAGAATTCCAGCAGCCCACGCAGCGCAGCCCACTAGACTGCTTCTAACACCCGGTGATGTCGTGCCAACATACATCCATTGCCCATGCCCCAACTCTGAACTTCTACAGGGTGGTTACCTTAACCGTCGTTCCATCTACGACCTGCGCGTGTATTCCAAATGGTCCGAACCCGTAGAAAGTCTATCATATTTCAATCGCAGCAAAAAGGTCTAGGTCGTCTTCCCCACCCATGCACGTCTCCAAGAAGAATGAAGGTGTACTCAGAGGTCAGTTGCGCCATAATTAATAGCCGTGTACAATATTATTATGAGTTTAGCGGACCACGCGACTTGATTCCGAGATCCCCGACCCTGTTCGTTATCCGTAAAAATGAAACACGCTGTTTACGGTAATAATAATAAGAAAGCATGAAGTCAACGACACGAAGTGCCAGGAGCTCAGATGGACATGCATTCCTCTAGCTGTGGAGACCTTTGGACACTGGGGGAAAGAGGCTCAGGCTGTTTTTTCCCGTCTTGCCTCGTTTATAGCCATCCATCGAGCTAGTCCCAAATCCAGTGTCCTAAATGAAATGTATAGTCGCCTCAACATGTCCCTGGTGAGGTCTGTAGCTAGAGCCATCTTAGTGAGGGGGTCTGCAGCATAGGACTCATGCGAGTAGCGTAGGTAATGATAGGTAGAATTGTAGTGCATACAGTGTATGTAATAATAATAATAATGTGCTATTTTATTGTATCTTGTATTCCTGTATTCTCTTGTATCTGAATAATAATAATTAAATTAAAAAATATAAATAATAATAATAATTGTATGGGATCAAAAGGTATGGCATGTAATTCGTATGGCATGTAATTCCATAGTATGGCATTCCGTTGCGGACAAAAGTATATCAAACCAGAAAGGTGTATCAAAACAAACTGTGGGTTTGTTTCTCCAGATATCGGATGTCAAATGACCGCAACAAAAAAAAGGACGTATCAAATGTTACCAAATATGGTATGCGTGATAAAAAAGGCAGGTCAAAAAAAAAAGGGGGGGGGGGGGGGGGGGGGGGGGGGGGGGGGGGGGGGTATCAAACTTGCTCCAACTTTTTCTGTGTCGAACCGGTTCCATACTAAGAGCGAAACAGATTCTGCAACAGCGAACGGGAACGGACTCGGCAGTCGTCGGAACCCGACTGCACGGTTAACGTTTGTATCTCGTACCCACGAACTGGTAGTAAACAGTTTCAATTATTTCGTTTTTAGACACAGCGCAATTACGACGCTCATATGGATTGTCGATCAAGGAAGAATAGATGACTAAGTGGTGGACCACGGATACGGGACTGTTTTGCTAAGTACCAGATGGAACAATTGAGCGAGCACAGTTGGTGTAAAATGAAATACCGGTAATGCATACCCAATTTGTTGTCGGTTCTCAAATCTCATATGCAGAAGAAGTGTGGCAGAGTCTTGTTTCTCTGCTCAGTTGGTGAGTCTCCCGATGGTGCCAGGCTCCAGGTACAGCTGGGTCAGTTTGATTGATACCCTACACACACATGCACGGGAGGGAGTCTTCTTCATTTCTAATTAATCTAAGGTCTCCTGCCTAGGTTGCTCCCACTGAAACTGTCATCTGCGCATTGTCAAATCCATCTGATCGTGGGTGTGATGATACTTATGGTCATATGCAATGTCACAACCAAACTTTGACAAATGATTGAACAGTTGTGCTTTGTTGCCAAGTGAAACAGTACCATTGCACACTTCTGCTACAGGGCCCACCTCACCCAAGATCACAGTTACTCCCACCCAGCCAACATCCTGGTCAACAAGCAAGGAATGGATGACCAATGTGCAGGGGGCTCTGGTGGATCAAACTTTGGGGGAGGAAGCCATGGATTGCCGGCCTCCCACCAAGCTACTACTTCATAGCCAAGGCTGTTCAGTCGAGACAGCCACAGCTATCCAAGCCAGTCTCGGACACACTTTTGGTGCTTTAGATATGTATTTGATCTTATGCTATGAAGATGTGACCTGTAAATTATAATATCAAATTGAACAAATATAGTACAGCAATAGGCATCACAGTCAGCATCAATTGTCAATTTCAGCTGCTGTGGCATTTCAGAAGTCAGTGGTACAAGTGGTGCAGAGAGTGCAGTATCACCAATGTAGTCTTCACATAAGGTTGGAGCTTCTTCATCTAAACCATATATATCATCAGGTATGAAATCTTCAGGGAGTGCATAATAGGGAAGATTGGCCATGTATCTTAAGTGCTCTTCATTCATCATTCCTTGATAGTACAACTGATATGGTGACAGATTGTGTTCAGATCACATCGAGTGGTTATTAGTTTACATACAAAATTCTGCTAGAAATTTATTGATTTGTCCAAGATAAACATAATGAAGGGCAAATAAATGGACCGTCATTGTCCATCGGATCCAACAAGCCTTCATTTTCAAGGTAATTAAATAAGGCAGTAAACTGGTGAATTGCAACCCGCCTTACTTCCCTCCACAGTCGCTCTATTCAAGTGTTGTGAACAAAGCTACCTGTTATAAAACTTTTCCTGTTGAACCCTCTAGTTTCAAGCATCCACCTGGCCATATCTACATATTCCGTTCCTTGGTCTGTCCTGATCCGTGATGGTGTGAAATAAGCTCTGCAAGCACTGAGGAAAAGATCGAACACTCTGCCTGCTCTATTATTATCGGAGCACTGTAAATATGTAATCATTCTTGAATATCCATCAATTCCTGCAGATATCAAAGTAAAAGTTAACAATAATGTCAAAATCTCTTATACACAGTTATATTATGTTCAAGCTGTACATAAATTCACATGACCTTGAAATGAATACATGACAGTGCAAGTAACTATGTCCCTCAACTGTTCTATATCCAAGAGCCACATCTCATCATGTGTGTACAATGTTTTGTTGTACACTGCATTGTAGATGTGGTAATGATGAGATGTGGCTCTAAGAGGATGATCTTGCATTCGTTAGGCTGTATATGCATATTTTGGGGGGAAGGGGATGATTAAATGTACAGTTTATATGAAAAAAAAAAATGCTGAGGTCAGCCTCTAGTGAGAGAGCAATATTAGTAGCCAAAGTGTCTCACCAGTATTTGAGCGCTTATGACTTTATTGCTTTTAATTTAATTGACTTCATTGCATTAGCATGTGATAGGTAACATAATTAGTTGTTAATGTATAAATTTAGTTTTATGTGTAATGATTAAATAAGATCTTCAAACACATTTTGAAAAGTTGACCTCATATTCAACATGTAACAAAAAAACTCAATTTTAGCTATGATGCCATGGTTAGTGATCTTTAGCTCTTTGCCATTAGTTTGACAAGCTCACTTTGCAAGTGAAGAAACTGGTAGATGATGATTGATTACATCAATTGGCAGTGATACCTCTCTGCCAAAGATCAGCCAGGATGTGTCTGTTACCTCATGACTTGTATGCCAATATAAGGCACTGTTTCAGTTGCTTTCACTTCCATTCGCGACAGCTGAATCTCTATATGGACAATTCTACCACATGGGCATTGCTAGTCCTTTGAAGGATAGTATACCCTAATTCAAGACTCTATCAACATATAGGAATTGCCGCTGAATTGCAATCATGCATTGTCTCCTTGTTCCCCACTGACCCATACATATGTATTTTCATACCTAATAAACGAATGAAAACATACCTCCATGAAGAATTAGTTTCCACTGAACTAGTTTGTGATGGCCATCAAGATGCCTAGATGTCAGATGACATAGTATTAGTATTAAGACGAGAATGTTTTACCTGAATATTACAGTTAATTTGCAAATTGCACATTTAGATACTGTATATAAATATACAGCTATGTTATGTCTACTGGAAGAGAGCAAACACAATAAAATAATTGCACACTATAAATGGTTCAACTATATATGGAACCATAATGTCCCTTACATGGTAAAAACCGACTTCCTTATTTTAGCACTTCATATAAGACTATTTGGAACGTTCTACCAGATTTTGACCCTTGTGGATAACTCAAATTGCTATAACTTACCAATGGTTAACACTAGCAACTCCCTGTTTTCAACACTACGTCCCACACCATTCCTCTATGTTACAACATATTTTGGTGCCCTGCATAATCGTATTGCCGACGTTACGAGGTCAGATAACCCATCAGATTAAAAACATCTACATCTTTAGGTAGGAGCGTTCAAATCGCTTCAAATTCGGTGTGTACGTAGAGGGGTCCTGTCGCTATTGATATTCGTTCATTTTTAATTATCTGTGCGAAGTTAATGCACAATTTCCTGGTCGTTTCGTGCCAATGATTTTGGCAAACCGCGTCCAATTTAATGTTAGTATATGGCGCAAATCGCGTGGGAAATTTTCAATAACTTTACACAGCTGTATTCTCTTAGTTGATTAAGTACAAACTAACAAATAGAACTAATCAATAGCGACAGGACCTCTCTATACATACACACCGAATTGCTATAACTTACCAATGTCTAACTCTATCTTCAAAACTTGATGCCTTTGTTTTTAAAGCTTTGTACTCTCATTAATTACTAGTAGCGCCTATCCCAATTTGATTTCATGTCCTATCAGATAAACTGCACATGTTGATTATTATTACAACTGATGTAGAGAATAATGGAGAACCATAACATGTTTTACTTGATATTACTCTAACATTTGACCTTCTCGAAATGAAAGTTATTAGAACTTTTACAGATACAGATGCATTTTTTTCACTTTCCATATATCATCATATAATCATATTATCATTAATTCCATATAGATTGATGCCTGCATAACCACAAGTGATCTGGATAAACTTCTAAAGGAATCAACCTATATGACTATCATAATAGGTTCATGATGGCCAATCACAAAATCAATAACTATCGAATCACAAAGGAATTGTTTGATTTCAGAAGAGCTAATATCCAAGCGCATTCATAATATCCAGGCTTTTCAAACAGGACTGATGTGTTTGGGATTTTTGGAGTTCTGCAAGTAGAAACCAAAGAGCAGTTTGTGTATGATGATCAACAGCATTTATTAACAAGTAGTTTTATAGGCCTAATGGAAACTCCTTCAAAAAGAAATTACGCCTGCTGAGGTCAATGCATTAGATCACACATCACTGAAAGAGAAGGGAATGCTGATGGTAGGTAAATCTTTGTGTGCAATTGTGCTGCGTATGACAGTTCAAAATTGTTTCCTTAATTAACTTTTTTTAAAAGAACATTGACTTTACATAAGTCTTGACATGTACTGCACCTAAAGTTGTGATTTCCTTCTTCAATGGCCACCACATGCAAGGATTTTTGTGCTTAGTGGGAAGTAGAGGTTCATTGAACCAAATTGTTATATTATGTATGGTTGTGTATTAATTTTATACCTGTAAATTTGCATCTTTAGCCAAGTAACAAAAGTGTTATAAATTTGTGTAATGTATGAACTTTTAATGTTTAATCTCTTGCAATCCTTATTTAAGGATGGTCATCCTTTAATAAGGATGATGACCCCTTTCTAAAAGAATGAAGCACACTTGGTGCTTTATTTTAGATTACTGGTTAATAAGATTCAAGATGATGCAGATCAGCGCTAGCGATACTGCCGCGGTTAAGACAGGTTTGGCTAGCTCAAAAACCAATACTACACTTTCAATATGGCGAAACCGCTATTTGCCGTTGGCAATAAAGTTGTGAGCAAAATCAAAGCGACGTATGGCAAGGAAGGGGAATATTGCAGGTTTCTGGAAGCTCGAGGAGTAGAAAAAACACTGTCAGAAGGAGCTGTCGAACAATAGCGACGGCGTCGACAAAGGGTATATATGCTACGCCCACCTACCTGCTATTTCCACAGAAGCGATCTGCATGCATGCACTCGAAAGCGTCAAGCTAAGCGACCCTGCTTAGGTAAGTTAGGTACAGAGGAAGCCGCAGAGGATGACGGATGCAGTTCCTCAGCACGGAGGGATAACATAGGTGACGAAAGCAGCACTGATTCGTCGAATGACAGTGACAGCGACAGCATGCAGCAGTAGCGGCGAGGATGTGAACTCTCAAAGGTGGGTTTTTCGTTTTGGAAATGGACAGGTCAGGTCAATGACGTCTTGCTAATCCACTTCATTGCTTGATAAATAAGCCTATACAGTGCATGCGTGTATCTGAGCATATACATGCAGCACCTATTCCATTACACAGACAGACACACACACACACACACACACACACACACACACACACACACACACACACACACACACACACACACATGCACAAGTATGCATTCATGCTTTCTAAAATAAACTGCAGAGATGAAATCCCTGGTAGTGGTTCAGGAATGGATGGTACTTCCAGTGAAAGTCATCCTCTTTTGTCGCCACATGGTCGCCAATGGTGTAAGCTAGTAACCTTGTCTAGTGACCATTGTCATGTGACTATTGGACAAAGATATCACTCCAATGCTCATTTTCACAGGCCAAACCTTGTGGATCAACATCAAAAGACCTATGCAGACTACTTCATGCTTTTTATCCCATGAGGGGCTCAGCAATATGCTGATGTGCAAAAACCTGAATATGGCTAGGAACAGCCTTCCTCCCCTTGATAAAGGTGAATTTATCAAATATCTCGGATTGCTCAGATTGTGACTAGCCATGACCTGTGAGCCAAAAAGGGGACCAATTCCAGTTTATTGGCAGGTGAGAAAATGAGCCTGGGTCAGTATATACAGGTGCGGACTTTGGTGGTCAGTTTAGAATGACAAGGCACCGATTTCAGGATATAACAAACTGTTTCAATTTCACTGTCCCACATAATGGTGTAGATGCTAAAAGTAAGTGGACTTCTGTATCAATGTGTTTCTGTTTTTATAATTTACCTCATATATAAGACCCATGGCAAGCGACCTATCATTGAGGATTTTAACCTCACCCGTCAAAAGAACATAAGTCCAGGTTGCCACCTGCCAGTGGATGAATGCATGAGTGCATGAAAGGGTTCTGATGGAGAAAGAGAATGCCACATAAGACCAAAATCAGTTGCACATAAACCAGAGGGTGTTGGGGTTGAAATGAAAGCCTTGGCATGTGGGGAAACTGGTATTATTTTGAAGTTGGATATAATGGAAGGAAAGGAAGCAAACCGAACGAAGGATTTCTCACAGGAATATGGTGAGGGAACGGCTGTGACACTTCGATTGACAAAAGAGTACTATGGCACTGGAAGAGTAGTGTATGCAGGCTCTGCCAAGTGAATGGACAAAATCTTGAAAACACACAGTGAATTTTCAGTAAAAATGACAAAACCGATTAGAGTTAGAACACTGCCATAAGTAGCACACACACATCAAGCTTCATAAAACATCCCAAAAAAGTTATATTTGTCATACTTTTTTCTGTGACAATTAAATTGTACACATAATGCATTTTTAAGAACCGCATCCTTTTTTTTGCATCGTGTAACCAAGGGTGTGATTTAAAAAATAGATTGACAATTGGTAAATTTAGCATGATAGACACATTAAACAACAGTAAAAAAATGGATGACAAAAACTTGCATTTCTATTTATAATGAATTTTCAAATATTGGTCCTGCGCATAGGACTTGGCTCTGGAGATTAAAGGTTAAGATTTATGTACATTAAATTTGATTTTAGTTAATTATATTTTGATCAATCCTTCCCAGCTGATAGAGCCTGTCTGTTTTTCTATTTCATCTCCACATGCTTCGAGCTGGCTTTCTGTAATCTCCTCTATAGGTCTAGGTGTGCCCTAGACCTTGAACATGTCCAGTGGTGGCTAGGTCTGATACCTCATTGTTCACAGTGTGCACTTCGTTTGTTATAGTAGCTTTTTAGATCCTTTAGAACATTATGCTGTAATGTACAAATGTGAGGATGATACTATTTTCCGCCACAACAGACTCAAAGATATCTTGGCAGTATCATGTCATCATGTCAGTTGTCAGTCCAGGTGGAAGTAGGCTCTGCATGGGATTAGCACAGTCAATGCCAGCAGACATTCTATTTATGGATTGAAATTGGAGAAAGCCAGCCGCTTTGACATCTCTGTTGCTTCACTGCTTAATACAAATATATTGTTGCCACAAAAGCAACAGCATGTGCAGCTGAGCTGAGGAAGTACTAATAGTGCTGAGTGGAGTGGATTTGTATCCCTGGAATTGTATGGACAGCAGTGTTTCTCTAGTTTGGCATCAAGGTTTGCCATCCATTGTTCATCATGATCACAAGCCACCTTTGAATTGATTTAAGGCTGAATATTTGTTTAGTGAGGGCCAATACTGTTGTCCAGGTCCTAGAATATCAGTGTGCATGCCTGTAATGTGGTAAATATTTGTTTATGTCAAATTTCTTCCAAAGCTACTGTAGTGATGGAAAGTTGATAAAGGTATTTTGGGACACCCTACAATGCATACAGCACCATACCCACACCCACATACTGGCAGAAGCAGATCAACCCCCCATGGACAGACAAATTAAAGCCTCTAGCCTAATTCTACACTAATATGGGTACCCATCATCAGTTGGGTAAGTCTACAACTGGCATCATTCTTCTGAAACAATATCACATGCTCATGTTTACAAGAAATGGTATATGACACATACACTTCACCCCATGTTGCGTTCTGTAGTTTTGATTGGTGGACTGGGTTAGTACTGCAAAGTGTTAACTCTCCAGCCACAGTTACGTTTCTCGTTCCCTGTGTTGGCACTCTTCTCCTGTGCTAGTTTATTATATAGCAGTACATGTCCAAGGGTGTGGCAAAGGAACGCGGGCGTCTTTTAGTATGTTCCAATCACGTACTAGCAGTCATCGCAAATTAAAGCGGAGGCCTGTATGAGAGATGAAGAGGAAGTCGCGTGGTGGGGGGAAATGCAGATCATATAATCGCGGGAGACGGAAGCGTGGATGCTGCTCATAGTAAGAGCTTTGTGTACATCGGACATACTTACCTCTATTCACGTTCAGAGGAACTAGTCCAGGTGTAGCGTCCCGCGATGTCTATTTTCTCTATTTATGACTCGGTTATTTCGAAATTTCTCTCGTTTAAAAAATTAAAAAATTAAAAAAATGGCCGCGAAAATTGCCCCACGGTCAAAATGTTATAAAAATGCATCGCGTTTGAATCGCTATAACTTCCCAACGGATAACGCTATTGACTTCCTATTTTCAACAATTCATAGTGAAATGGTGTAGTATGAAGTGTTGAAAATAGAAAGTCGATAGCGTTATCCGTTAGGATGTTATAGCGATTCAAACGCAATGCATTTTTATAACATTTTAACCGTGGGGCAATTTTCGCGGAAACTGTCCCAAATACAATAAAATAAATATATATACGCAATGTAATCTTTTTTCGTTTTGGCACGAATTACATGCCATACCGTCATGGGGTTTTAATATATAGGCTCCGAATTTTTAATAAGCCATACATTTCAACGCAAATTGCATTTCTATTGCGCGTACTGGAAATTTTATAATGTATGCGCTAGGTCCCTTTTCGCGGAAACAATCCCATATATCCTGAAGAGGAAAAGCCAAAGAGAAAAGAGCATTCACAATACAGACAGAAGAGCGATTGTTGTCATTTAGCGAGGTCCAAGTTAATCCCGCTATGGAGGCAAATATTCAAATAGTGTATATAACGAACTGAGGTGAATTTATGCGCTCATCTGTAGGCCCATAGTTTACACACAAAGATGCAACAACGTTTACGTAGTTGACCGCGGCACTTACACACTCTACAGCATAAAATAAAATGGGATCATTTCCGCGAAAAGGGACCTAGTGCATACATTATAACATTTCCAGTACGCGCAATAGGCTTGCATTGAAATGTATGGCTAATTAATAATTCAGAGCCTTACAACTCCACGAAAGATACTCCGATTCTCAGTGCGTAAGAAGCAATGTGTAGAGGACATTTCAGACTTCTTGAATATTTTATCAAAAAATTTGAAATCTTGAAAGAACATACGTTAGAGCGGAGACGATTCCAAATCGTTGACTTATACGTACAGAAATCCGGAAGGTTCATATCAATGCGCTCATCCTTTGTGACACTCACTATCAATTAATCTGTAAACAGTTCCAGATTCTTCCTGATTTAATATGCTAATAGCTTTTGCGCAGCTTCCTGGAGGTGGCCATAAAGTCCATTAATATGAAATCTATTAATGCATTCCTAGTACATGCTGTGTAATGCTAGGTTGAGAAACGTGCTTAATCTACTGCTACTTACCATGCAATTTCCATTTAACACTGGAGTAAAGGCTCATACATATTTTACTCTCTGAACAGGCTCCATGCGAGAAAGCTAGATAGGAAACGTTCCCCATCATCAAATATTACCCACTCCTAGTAGTTTTCCCACTTTGGGATATGCTGACCCAAAAAGTGCCCTGGGTATTTATATATCTAACCCATCGTGCATGAATGGTGATGTAGCATCAATAGTTGACACAGGTGTACGGACAATAAGTGATTGTAACCACCCCCAGTAACGGGAGTGTTATCATACAGACAGAAATCTGTCATACATGTAACGACATCATTGTATGTAATGAGATAGATGGAGGTGACAATAATATTGAACTGTGTACAGACTGGCTTCACAACAGTGTGTGTACTATTCTTATTCTTTACACACAGATGGCATTCGAGGCAGCTGTCTGTCAGGAACCTGTGCTATTGTGTTTGTGCTATGTCGTCGGTATAAATAATGTGCTATGTGTATGTGCAGGCAGTTCGGTAATAAGTCTTGATTTGAAATTGCATATACTGGTTGTGCTATACATTGTATTTTGACTATTACTCAAATGTGGTGATAGTTATTTAGTGCACCATTTTAGCAACAGCAATGCCAATGAAAATTATGTCGGCACCACAGCAGTAAAGAGGAACAGCCCCACATGTTATTGAAGGATATGAATATAGAAGACAACTAAGCTCTAGCATTATGAACTTGCCCCTTAGTTATACCATTTGCCAATGCACAGCATGCATAAATATGTCACATCAGAACTACTTAACATTGGCTGGGTATGGACAATGAAGGGAATGTTTATCAAACAAATTGAGCCAGACAATGCATTTTTCAATAAAATCACAGACAAGAGTAGTACTGTCTATGTAAATATTCTTCTACAAGAGATGATAGGAAACTGGTTCAAAAGACAAAGGGAAAACAGTCAAGAGGTAGACATATCTGTAGTATCGATTTGAACTACAAAAAGGTATCATTGTGCCCAAGATAAAGATTGTGGTGATATTATCTAGTGTGACAATCTGTTTTGTCCCATGGTTCCATTTCACCTCAGATTGAGAACATTCCAATAAGGAAAATGGTCAATCCAGATTGTATGAACTTTGCTCCGCAGCATATGTGCAGTTGTGCCTGAAAATCCATATTGAGAAATGCATGTGAACCTAACCAATAACTAATCACAAGTTTGGAATTGCTGAGGAGAAGAAAGCATGAACAACTCTCCGTCTGGAAGCACATTTGGCATCCTACTGTGACCTGCATAGAACGTTGTTAGAGTCTCTGATCCCCCAGTCTCTGATCCTTCCAGTCTCCATTTTGTGTTACCTCTGCGGCGAGTTTTGTAATAGCGCGGCCACAAGACGGTCACATGATTATTTATTCAAATAGGGTCTTTACTACAGTATAGCAGGTGGCCAACCACAAAGCCGATATGCATGCATGTGTGTTGTAAAAATATTAATGGTGAATAATATGATAAATGTGACACAAAAATCTAAATCAGGAACCAAACCAAATAACGTGACAAACTATTAACGTTTCTGCCATATGGGAACAACATCAGCATGAACACTTCACTTTTTTCTGCACAACCGGTTTCAATGTTACGTTTGGTCGCGCCACTGAATTGTTCGTCGATACTCCCAGTTTCTTTCTATGTACTGCAGCAACAATCGCCTCAAAAGCGTTTACGACATTTTCTCCACTTTTAGCCGAGACATAAAAGGATAGCTCTGTGTTTAGCCGATCCTTACAAAATTGCTGAATTGATTCCTCACTAATCTCTTGTGGCATGTCACATTTATTGCCAATCAGTGCCCACGTGATCTCTGAGGCCTCCTTCTCTACACTCCCTTCAGCATCCTCAACCCACTGGTAAAGATTAGAAAGTGTGTACAGATCTTCGACGCTGTAAAACAGAAGGATCGCTCCAGCGTCACGATAATAGTTCGAAGTTAGTGTTCTGAATTGCTCCAATCCACATGTGTCAAATAGATATATCTGCAAACACAAGAAACATTAAAGCGCATGAAATTTCTCGTTCAGGAAATAATGCAATGGACCTTGCACCAGCATCCTGATTATCGGCGCCCTTATGTCAAGGGTTAGGATACTTGCATGGTGTTTCTTTTTTATTATGTTCATTAAGCAACCTATAACGGTCCCCCACAGACATGTGCTGCACTCTCAAATGTATATCTAGGGCCGTAGGAGCGGAGAAAAAAAAACAACGTCCCAACCGATATGAAAATTGATGAGAGGACTAGGCCCAAAAGGCATTCATGCACAGAAAATACACAACTACTGAGATATCTAATGTAGAAAAATCAGTTTCTAATTAATAGAAAGAGTAGTCGAGAACTTGCTTGTAGTTTGATACCTCAGCACAACTAGGACACCTGTTCCCAAAAGAGAACTCCTGAGATTAAGCTGTTTAAAAATTAATGTACAGAAAGCAGCCTGATGGAGAGCATTGTACACTGTGCTAGCGACATATTCTTACGTTTGCGATCAAATACTATTAATACTCTGGAATGACGGTAATGATGTAAGCAGATGATATAAGGTGAAGATGATGAATGCTCTCACCGTAAACACCCATGACTCCCTGCGCGAGTAACTATACAGGCCCACGTATAACGCAGCCCACCCACTGCATATACAGTACAGACGCTGAGGCCACAATGCCCTACACGCAGCGCAAATTGCATCACCACAATGCCTACTCGACATCTGCACGTGGCTTTGTACCTTAACTGTATCTCCATCCACAACGAGCGTGTACTCAAGCTGATCAGGTTCCGCTCCGCGATATGCGTTGTCCTGGTCATAGGTGCCGTGTTTTAAATCGCAAGAAGAAGGAGGTCTTGCCCACATCCAAATCTCCCAGTAGGATGAACTTGTACGTATATGTAGGGTCCGAATGCGCCATAGCTGGTTCGGTGATTTGCCGGATTAAATTATTAATCAATTTTCAATACTTACCCACGCACATTAATGCTTAATTAGAAGCTGCAGTCTAGATCGACACATTTCCATGGAGTTTCTGTACCCCATCGCTTCAATGATATATGTATATGACCGGCGCAAATTCATTTACTTCACAAGCAGAAACCTTACATTGCTTATAGTTTGCGACTGAGGAAGCGATATTAATTCTCCAACGTTTTAAAATTACAAGTTACCAGTTTTACACTCCCTCCCTCCCTCCCTCCCTCCCTCCCTCCCTCCCTCCCTCCCTCCCTCCCTCCCTCCCTCCCTCCCTCCCTCCCTCCCTCCCTCCCTCCCTCCCTCCCTCCCTCCCCTCCCTCCCTCCCTCCCTCCCTCCCTCCCTCCCTCCCTCCCTCCCTCCCTCCTCCCTCCCTCCCTCCCTCCCTCCCTCCCTCCCTCCCTCCCTCCCTCCCTCCTCCCTCCCTCCCTCCCTCCCTCCCTCCCTCCCTCCCTCCTCCCTCCCTCCCTCCCTCCCTCCCTCCCTCCCTCCCTCCTCCCTCCCTCCCTCCCTCCCTCCCTCCCTCCCTCCCTCCCTCCCTCTGTTCTTTTCTTTTACCAGATCTCCATTCAGAGCTTTGACTTGTCATAGCTACATGCACAGGAATAGCTGGCGTGACATTTTGTTTAAATTTCGTGGGACACAATATAAGACTACCATTAGTCCTTCAAGACTGCATCATTTGCAACACAATAGATACAATAACGATAAATTACTTTTTCCAACCGGACTCGAGAGAGAGGGCGTGGTTCCATAATGGGAATATAAAAACTAGTTCAATCCTGCATCCAAGTGTAACGCCACTCGAGAGGAGAGAGAGAGTAGAGAGAGAGAGAGAGAGAGAGAGAGAGAGAGAGAGAGAGAGAGAGAAGAGAGAGAGAGAGAGAGAGAAGAGAGAGAGAGAGAGAGAGAGAATAGAGGTAGAGAAGAGAGAATAGAGACTCTATCGCTCTCCTCCTCTCTCTACTCTCTCTCTCTCCTCTCTCTCTCTCTCTCCTCTTCTCAGCTCTTCTCTCTCGATCGCGCGGAGAGAGCGAGCGAGCCTACCGGATACTGCATAAGGGGGCAAAAGGGGACGAGGAGATGGAAAGGACTCGATGTCACATGCAAAGACTGGATAAGTTTCATCGAACTTTGATTTGTTTACCTTCCGGCCTATACAATCATGTCCTCAAAGACATGGTTGTGGGTTTACATGTATCAATACGGTACCCATATAAATTTAGGTGTAAATAATAGAACAGTACAAACACCACAACGCACAGAGACAACTTTTCTACTGTCTCGAACATAGTTTGCGCCTTCTCCAAGACTTTGGAAGCGGTTCTTTGAGCATAATGTCTATTTTCGAGGGGGAAGACGGTAAACGGGTCCCCATGCCGCACAGTTCGTGAGCCAAAGTGTCTAGCGCATCTCTCACAGCTGTATCGTCCTTCGCGGAGACCTTGAAGTGCAGCTTGATGTCATACTCCCGCGCCAGCTGGTCCGCGCTATTGGCAGCATTCTCGGAGCGGCGCAGCGTTTCCTTGCCGCTCTGTAGGTCCATCTTGTTGCCAAGCATCATGCAAATGGCGCTGGGAGCGTAGATCTGGGCATCGCTGATCCACTGGGCCAACTCGTGTACCGAACGCTCGTCCGTCACGTCATAGACGAGGATCACCGCCTGAGCGTTCCTGTAGTAGTTTGTGGTGACCGTCCTGTAAGCTTCAGTGCCTCCTGTGTCCCATATGTCCAGCTGCAAGCGCGCAGTAGAGAGAGAGAGGGGGTCTGTTACAAGCGTATATTGCAGGTAGCGAAATACAACATGCGTCCATAAATGCATCACTGATGTACATGCATGTGCGATGCGTGCAATCCGCACGCAATCACTAACACATACCCGCGTAGGTTCTTTCTCCCTCTTTCCCCCTTCTGTTTTTTTTTTTCTCTTTTCACTTCCGATCATTTATAATGCGCCCCGCCCTCTATTGTATGTGTGTACATACATGTACTTACCACGATCGAATCGCTTTCGCTTAATTGAAACGTCTTGTTACATCGATCGATGCGAGATATGGTATTGGAATCTTCCATATACGATCCGGTTCTGATTCTATTGAACAGCGCAGTCTTTCCAACCCCTAGGTTTCCTAAAAATATAATCTTGCTTGTACGAGCTGAAGATACTTTCCTGCTCTCCAACGTGGAATATGTCCGTGGACTTCTGTACTCGCCTGCGGACGTTGCTGCTCGTCTCCTTTCCATCTTCAAAACTCTGAATGGTAGCTAATACAATTCCTTTTATATGCACTTCTCTAACCCATAGCTGCTTTGTACTACGTCATCGACATTTGAGCATCAAGGTGCATAGAAAGAAATTCCAAATTACGGCGTGCGAGCATGCGGAAGTGCGTCCGGTAAATGACCAGGTAATTAAATCGGTCTGGTAAAAATATAATAATTAAAGGCATTAGCAATGATTATGGACAGTCATAGTGCACACTTACTTACAGGCCCAGAACCGATGCATGGGGGATTACACGCTTCTTGTGGTGACAAATATGATGTCCCTTTGGTACCACTTTTTCTGTGCTGTTAGCAGCAAAGGTTACGTAATGGTCTGTCGGACAGTTGGCTTTCTAGTCACATCAGCATTGTATGCACCAGTTGCACAACAACTAAGCGTTAATTCGATTAAATGATTAAATGAGACACTGATAGAACCAAAACATTGCCACTCAACCGGCTTCAATGGAACTATACTGTGCGTCAGCATGTAGCTACGATAGCTAGCTAATTAGGACTACTGTACTTATAGGGTGGTTTAGGGTTTAGGGTACGCGCGCCTTCGGCGCGCGAACTAGGTCAACTTTTCACCCACATTCCGAATCCATTGTCAAAAACACCCATCTCTTATCCCGATCTTTTTACAATCATTGAGCCACGTCGAGGGGCGCCTTCGGAGCCATATTAAATGTCCCTAGACTGTGTCCAGCAAATGTGCGCTAGTGATGGAGCGCTTGCATTGCAATGTAGGTTAATTAAAAATTCAGTGCCCTATAATTTCACTAGCGCACTTTTGCTCACATATACAGTAATTGATCCTTTCAGCGTTTCCCAGCCGAAGTTTAATTATAGTGCCTCTTCGCCCCCTATATATAAAACCCTTCGCTCCACGCATGCAAGCTGTTCACAATTATAACAGAATTCATCCACGTATGTGCTATGCACAGCAATCACCCCGACTTTTGTCAGGGTGCAGTTGGTTTTCAGTCACCATGATTTCTCCTTCAGTATTTCCTCTGCCTTTTCTAGAACCTGCCTGTCCCAACGTTATTCGCCTTCTCGAGTGCAACTCGTGAGCAATGACTTTGAAAGCTTCCACCACTCCATCTTCATACTTAGCAGACACCCTGTAGTGCATCTTGATATCGCAATCCTCTGCAATTCTGTCTGCCGATCCGTCAGTTTCGTCCTTCAGATCGTTTTTGTTTCCTAATAGCACAAGCAGGGCCTTGGGAGCCGTATTCAATGCGTCTGTGATCCACGCTCGCAAGCTGTCTACGCTCTTTTGGTTACTCAC
Organism: Ephydatia muelleri; assembly: GCA_013339895.1. Lineage (NCBI taxonomy): Eukaryota > Metazoa > Porifera > Demospongiae > Spongillida > Spongillidae > Ephydatia > Ephydatia muelleri. Next base: position 5,204,046 of record JABACO010000018.1, read on the forward strand.
GTCGTACACGAGTACAACAGCTTCTGCGTTCCTGTAGTAATTGGTCGGCACCGTTTTGTAAGTCTCCGTCCCGCCTGTATCCCAAATGTCCATCTGCGGTTTCAAGTGCAATAGAACTTGAACGATGGTGCATGTGTCTTCGGCGCATGTAGTGTGTGCGTGTGTGGTGTGTGTGTGTGTGTGTGTGTGTGTGTGTGTGTGTGTGTGTGCGTGTGGTGTGTGTGTGTGTGTGTGTGTGCGTGTGTGTGTGTGTGTGTGTGTGCGCGCATCTGTGTATAGGTAGATATGTTGATACAACGCTAACATATACCTTTATCTTTTCTTTCCCACCAGCTATCACAAAGGTCTTGGTGCACGAGTCACGGAATTTTTTGTCCTCTCCTGTTGAAGGTATCTCCTGCTGTTCCCCCTCCCTCTCCTGTTTCAGAAAGGTGAAAATGGTCGTCTTCCCTACCCCTACATTTCCCACCATAACCACTCTAAACGTATGGTTAGCCATTGAGCGGTCAGCAAAAATAAGCGTTGTGGGGGCGGAGCTCTGATCAAAAATGGTTCGGGGGTGGGGCTCGGTCGGAACGATACAGGCGGGCTCTACATCCCCCCTGCTATATTATCGATTGTCCGGTTGGATATAAATGTGAACACTTCCGTCCTCCCTATTGGTTGAGATGAAGCGCGCGTGTACTAGTTTGGCCACCGTGTGGTTGAGATGCCGCCTGACATTCTCTTTGCTACGAAGTTCTATTCTCTGTATTCGAGGTGCTCGCTCCAATCAAGATCATTACGTGTCCGTGAAACAACCATCAATTGACCTGGTGTCAAGAGAAGCCCTGTTAAACCTGTCCCATTCATCAATTTTGTTTCTGTCACGTTTTTTATTGTTTTAATGTTACTAGCCATATTACATGCGTGTAGCATATTGGTAAAATTATATATAGAAACAAACAAAAGGTCTCATACGGAACGAAAGGCGTTTCCGCATTATATTGTGATCGACAAATTTAATACGAGTGCGTACGCGGATTCCGTCCGGAACGCCTTAGGACTCACGTAAATATAGTCAATTACAATATTATGTACACGTATACACACAAACTCTGCATAAACACACACACACGCGCACACACACACACACACACACACACAAGGACATGAAGGTGCTGTGTTCACACAGATGAACATGCACAATACACACACACACACACACACACACACACACACACACACACACACACACACAAGGACATGAAGGTGCTGTGTTCACACAGATGAACATGCACAATACACACACCCGAAATTGAGGATTATTTGTCATTTCACTTTCTGTTTATGCAACACGAATCATATGTCTCAGTAGAATGAATGCTAGAGAAATGACTACTCCATTATTAAAAAGGACACATCAATAATTACAGCCGTTCCCATCTGAAACATCAACAATCACATGCGCATGCACATACACATACACCACACACACACACACACACACACACACACACACACACACACACACACACACACACACACACACACACACACCACATAAAAACATGACACAATAATGGTATAATAAAAATCTTGCTCAGCAACAGTTACTCGATCTGCTGCGAGTTCCATTCGGAGCTACAACACTTTGTCCCTCTGCCCCCTCAACATCGTGATGCCTACCCTCGGGATACTTGTGCAGCGTCCTGGCCAGCTCGTCAAAAGCCTCCACTATCCCAGTGTTCTTTTTACACGACATCTGAAACTGAAGCTCAAACTCATGCAGTTGAGCAAACTGCTTGATGGTGGTGTCATCCACACCAGGATCAAGGTCCGACTTGTTCCCTATCAGCATTCGAAGGGCATTGGGAGCAAAATTTCCCGTGTCCTTGATCCACTGGGAGAGATAGTGCAGAGTGACTGCGTCGGCCATGCTGTACACAAACACTGCCGCGTGAGCATTTCTGTAGTAGTTCCTGGTCAGCGTGCGGAACCGTTCCACGCCAGCCGTGTCCCATATACTGAGCTGTGTTGCATGTGTGTGTGTGTGTTTATGTGTGTGCCAAATATGGCCATGCAATATGGTAGCCAGTAATAGATGTGATACAATGCACATACACAACACACACACGTACAAATGCACAATATGTGTGTTGACTTGTGCTGTTGTTCTACATTAAGTACACAGCAAACAAATGCCAGCAGGACTGTGGTGTTCCTGAGATGACCACATTCTCCTCCCCCTCCCCCTCCCGCTGTATTTTCGAATTCCCCCACTGCAAGCCTGATGTCTAAGGGGCACTATAAATTTCAATTCCCACCCCCTGAATTTGGAAACTTTAATGATGTCACAATGAAGCTAATTAACAAAGTATGAAAGAGACAGCCGACTTAGCGCCTGTATTATTAAAATCTGTTGTGTGTTAAAGGTTAAAGTTGTTCATGCTTGTACGAGGATTGGCTGGAAGGGGTTACCAATGCCACGACCATGCCCCCTCTGCCCCCTCCTGGAGCCACTGTACATGAACCTCCACAGTTCAAGTTCCCTAGGGCTGCTGTAATTCTGTGCCCAAGGTTCCGTATTGTGCATGGCGCAACAGGCCCCTATCACACACACACAGCCACTAGTGCTGTGAAATGTAGTGTCCCTCAGGCCCACTTCAAACAAAAACAAAATACAATTTTAAAAACACCAATATAGTGTAGATCTAGCTATGGGATGCAATTCTATTCAAAGAAATGATCAAAAGGCAGAAGTATTGCTACATAAATGCACACCCACCATTGTCTACTATCAATACAAGCCCATGAATGCACACCTACCTACTGTCAATACAAGCCCTCTCCCTGTAACAATCCTCCTCCAAAGCGAACAGAACACGTCCTACCCCACTCATCAAGAAGAGTGCCCCTAAAGTGCTTCAATACCTGTCAACACTGCAATGCCTCTCCCTTATTCAATTGTATCGAACTGCATCTGTTTGCAGAGAGCTCTGTGTCTACAAAAGCATTAAAATCCAGCCCCCATACAAAGACAACAACCTTAATTTGTAACACCCCCAGGCCTGAACAATGAGGGGCATTGTGGGACATCAAAGCCATGACAATGTATGACGCTCTCTGGTGATTTGATAAACACCCCAGTGATTTGCATGTGTATGGGTGCATGGAGTGCCACACACATGCTAACCATGTGCACATGTGCCAGCCAACACAACACAACACAACACAACATCCCCAGCTCTGATTATATAGATCCCTCATTAAAAACCTGGTTGGAGGAAAGGGTTGGGAAGAGAGGGGTGGACAGAGGGAGGGATGGGAGGGGGGGACAGGGGTGATGGTTGGGAGGAGGTGTATAGGATGAGGGTTGGAAGGAGGGGGTAGACAGGGGGAGGGGTGGACAGGGGGAGGGATAGGAGGAGGGGGTGGACAGGGGGAGGGATGGGAGGAGGGGGTGGACAGGGGGAGGGATGGGAGGGGGGTGGACAGGGGAGGGATGGGAGGAGGGGGTGGACAGGGGGAGGGATGGGAGGAGGGGTGGACAGGGGGAGGGATGGGAGGAGGGGGTGGACAGGGGGAGGGATGGGAGGAGGGATGGGAGGAGGGATGGGAGGAGGGGTGGACAGGGGGAGGGATGGGAGGAGGGGGTGGACAGGGGGAGGGATGGGAGGAGGGGTGGACAGGGGGAGGGATGGGAGGAGGGGTGGACAGGGGAGGGATGGGAGGAGGGATGGAGGAGGGATGGGAGGAGGGATGGGAGGAGGGGGTGGACAGGGGGGAGGGATGGGAGGAGGGGTGGAGAGGGGGAGGATGGGAGGAGGGTGGACAGGGGGCTGGGAGGAGGGATGGGACAGGGGGAGGGGTGAACAGGGGAGGTGATGGTTGGGAATCATCACATGTCATCTTAGAAACATGAAACACTTTCTTGATATAGCGGTCCCCATTCATCTCTAGCTTTATTACCAGTGGGTATTTGATAATAAGAGCCCATTTCACTACAAACGACTCCCAATTCATGGCAACGCATCACACATCCCCTCCCACACATCCCCTTCCCATCTTCCACAACACACCACCCGCCCACACACCCCCCACACGATCCCCGCCCCAGTCATCCCTAGCCCCACCAGCCCGCCACAGAGGCCCCGCCCAACCAACCCCCGCCCACACAGCCCCAATCAGCCCGCGGCCCCAGCGGCCCTCCCACACCACCCCCCCACATCCACCTCCCAACATCCCCTCCCACACCATCCCCTCCCACATCATCCCCCCCACATCCCTCTCCCACACCACCCCCTCTCACACCATCCCCTTCCACATCATCCCCTCCCACATCATCCCCTCCCACACCATCCCCTCCCACACCATCCCGTCCCACACAATCCCCTCCCACACCATCCCCTCCCACACCATCTCCTCCCACACCACCCCCCTCCCACATCATCCCCTCCCACACCACCCCCTCCCACATCATCCTCTCCCACATCATCCTCTCCCACACCACCCCCTCCCATACCACCCCCTCCCACACCATCCCCTCCCACATCATCCCCTCCCACATGAGCCACACACATGCCATGATCCCCACTCGTTATTCACTGTAAGCTGGTACAAAGGGTAGCATCCACACTTGTCATTCGTCCTATGTGACACGGCAGTACTATTTATCGCAGCCTTACTAATATGCAATGGAAACCTAAACACGTACTTCAACAAAGCGGAACGTCTCACTAACTAGCTGTACCTTTCGGGACCGAAAACGTGCAATCTTGTGGGTTGATATGAATTTCGTTATCAGGTGAATGATTTGACCACACATACGCACACACACACACATACACACATGCACACACATACACACATGCACACACAAATATACACATATAACACACATACACACACATACACACACAGCCCAGGTCACTGTAATGATCAACCCTATTTTATTATGTGGATTCAAAAAGGCATCCCATGGCCAAATGCTCTTGATAATCAAATCCTCTTGTTGTGTCTACAACCAATAGACTCACCAGCATACAGGCAGAACAAGATGGGATCTATTGTGGAAGTGGCCAAGCTTTGCTTACACTTGCTAAATGGTCTGGGAACGACCCCTATGTTCCCATAACCTCTTACATCTGGACTCCACCCACTACACACCCTGGACTCCACCCACTTCACTCTGGACTCCACCCACTACATCCTGGGCTCCACCCACTACATCCTGGACTCCACCCACTACACTGTGGACTCCACCCACTTCAACTTCACTCAGTACACTGGACTCCACCCATTGCACCCTGCACCACACTGGACTCCACCCACACCCTGGACCACTCTGGACTCTGGTCACTCCACCGCCACCCACTACACCCCTACACTCTGGGCAAGATGAAAATGAAGGACCGGTTCCTTAGACCACGTGCACGTGACCAACACAACACAACTTTCCAACGCAAACGTACACAACTCAGCTTAGGGCTCGTACGTGTATAACGGCTGCGGTTCATAATGTATAACTCACCATAACCTGCTGGCCCTCCACCTTCACCACCTTGGTGCAGCTGTCAATGCCAGTCGTGGCCGTCTGAAATTCGTCGAACACGTTGTCCTTCAGCCGTCTAAATAACGACGTTTTGCCCACCCCGAGCTCTCCGAGGAGAATAACTTTGTACGTTGGACCTCGAGTAGGTGCTGCCATATTTTAGAAGTCCCGTGACTCCCCTCCCCCAACTTGTGAATAAACAGTTGTGAGGGGGACGGGCCCAAAAATTACCATTATGTAACGATATTAATGTTATGTAATTAGCAGCTGGGCGTGCCCTGTGTACCGTTGCGTCATCATCGCGCATTGAGACGTTAAATTTGGAGAGGTGATTCTTAAACGTTTAGATACCAAAAAACTTCCTATACCTTTGGGTGGGATCCGAGGTCCAACTGAAGACCGTTTGTGGTATATACGCATATAGTAGGTGATATAATCTATTATTTTGACACTACTTGTACATGTAGTTGTACAGATCAATAAATACGTGTTGTGCTTACTCATAAAAACAACTATGCATCAACAACAGTAGTGCTTAATCTCCAAACGTCCTTATTTATCCTTAAATAAGAACGATCTTGAAAGGGTCATCTGACAAGTCCTTGTAGGGAAACTGACGGCAACCATGTAAGAGTTACTATCATCTGAATGGCGCAAAGAATTACAGGTTTCTTGCTTAGCAAGGTGACACTGATAATGCCAATGTACAACTGAGGTCAAATGTTTTGCAGGATCCAACATATTTCATGCTTCACGTAATTTTTTTCAAAAATAATGATGTAACTTCGAAGTTTTAAATACTATGTTTGATTCTCAATGCGTAACAATTAATACAATTAATGTAAGAGGCTTGATCATACAGCTTTCAGAAAACATACAATAATAATACTTTGTCATTCATACTGAATTCCATCAATAATGTATGTGAAGCTAATGCGGAACGCACCAATTCCAATAGGGCAATCGCGAGGACACTTATCAAGTGCAATAAGTTTGCATGCAACAAATGCTTCAAAATCTATTGGGTCAACATACTCTGCTTCAATACCTAGCGTCTAGTTCATGAAGCAATGGCCTCACATACGCTGCTCAATTAATCGTGGAAGGATGTTTCCAACTTGAAGCATCCAAGCCAGAAGGTCCAGCTGCACCGTCATCCTGAGCACAACAGATCTTATGAAGGGACAATCAATAATATCAAAGAGGACTGGATGTGGAATGATATGATCAGAACTTGGTGAATGATCAACAAAGGAGTGATGGGAGAAGAATAGGATGTTTACTTCTGAGTATATTATGGACAGATTGATTTGAACAGTCTCCTGATACAAATGGGTCATGGAACAGAACACCACCTTTAGCCTAGAGCTGACTTCACTTTCCCCATCATCAGAACATCCGTGCCAACTTCTCATCACCTGAAGTGGATTTTGATGATAACTGCCCTGGTGGAAGCCTGGATTTAATAGTGCGAATGCCCTGATGGAAGCCTGGATTTAATAGTACGAATGCCCTGATGGAAGCCTGGATTTAATAGTACGAATGCCCTGATGGAAGGCCTGGATTTAATAGCACGAATGCCCTGATGGAAGCCTGAATTTAATAGTGCGAATGCCTTGATGGAAGCCTGGATTTAATAGTGCGAATGCCCTGGTGGAAGCCTGGATTTAATTGTGTGAATGCCCTGATGCCATCCTGGATTTAATAGTACGAATGCCTTGATGGAAGCCTGAATTTAATAGTGCGAATGCCCTGGTGGAAGCCTGGATTTAATAGTACGAATGCCCTGATGGAAGCCTGGATTTAGTAGTACGAATGCCCTGATGGAAGCCTGGATTTAATAGTGCGAATGCCCTGATGGAAGTCTGGATTTAATAGTGCGAATGCCCTGATGGAAGCCTGGATTTAATAGTGCGAATGCCCTGGTGGAAGCCTGGATTTAATAGTACGAATGCCCTGATGGAAGCCTGGATTTAATAGTACGAATGCCTTGATGGAAGCCTGGATTTAATAGTGCGAACCTCATAAAGAAGAGAAGCAATATCACTTTTGAACCAAAACTTCAATCATCACTCAAGAGATAGATTCACACCCTTTGTCTTTAGCCTTCAGCTTGGTTTTTGAAGGAGCAGAGACAGCATCATTAGTAAATCCTTCAATGCAACTGATTCAAGGCTGTAGTTGTGAATGTCTGTTACAGTTTATGTGTTGACGTGTGTTTGTTTGTGCACTAAATAAATATTGTTTGTGTGTTACATGTCACTTATTATCATGTTGTGCAAGTGAGTAATGTTTGTTATACCATTGTTACTTGTACTGTCAGATGTTGCGTGTGTACTACCTTTGTTATCATTATCACTGTCTCGTGCATAATTGCTTTGTGTCCTCTCCCTCTCTCCTCCCTCCCCTTATCACTGTGATATGGGCAAGCCAGCAGCCTTTGATCTTACCTTCACATCTATGCTTAAATTCAAAGATAGGTCTGGCAAGTGCAGTTCTAACGATGCCAAATGCTATGTGGTCAGTTGGTCCTGGATCCCCATCGCTGCTGAGACCTGCAAGTTGGCATTGATACATATCAATATATGCTAAGAAGGGATGCAGAGGAATAAAATGAAAATGAAAAGTACATGTAGACCAGTTGCAGAACAGATATAGACATTTAAACGGTCCCCTCACACATGTGCGTGTGCTCGCACACATACAGAATCTGCACTATTACAAATGATACTGCACTAGCAACCTGCAATCCAACTACATGAACTATTAATTTTTCATATGGTATTTATTTAACAAGCTGTAATAAGATATGATATTATGGCTGGTAAGACGCATCTGGTCAAAATTGCCCTGGCATTCTGCCTCATGAGGGTGAGGCAGAGGCGACTTTAGATGATTGACTTAATCTCATTTAGAGATTGGCATAGATGGGTGGCTATTTTTTGAACAGGTTGAAACACATGATGGTTTCATTGCCTTATCCACAAACACTTCCAAAACCAAAAGAACACATGACCATCCTGTCAGGGCACAAGCCTCATCATTGCTTGAGTTCTTGGCCTCTTCAACCTCAGCGGCATGACCACAGGTTGGAGCCGCTAAGGGATGCATATGAAGTGGATTGATGACCTTAATGTTTAATGTCCTGGGCACCCGGATTACTGCCATTTTGTTACTGTGCACCAGAACTGAAATCCAACAGCACATATATGTTTGTCATGCTCTGGAATGAAAAATGTAAGGTCTAGTTCCTTCTACAAACTTCTAACCAGGTTGCAAAAGTGAAATTCCCCCAGTCACACCTAGCCTGGCATGACCTCAATTTGGAAACTTGGTTAGATGTGTTTAGAAGGAAATAGACCTTACCAATATCCACCCAGAGCTAAAAATGTCAAACGTCTATGTGCCGTTGGATTTCATTTCTGGTGCACATGGCATTATTCTGAATGTCTGTACATCTGGGTGCACAAACGTACCCCTGGGATGTCGCCCAGGACATTAGACACTAATGTCAATTTCACTGGTTTGGGGAAAGTCTGGCTAATGGCTAGGTGGGATGCCAGACTGGAGATGATGTTGTGGGCCTCTTAACCCCAATTGCCACACGTCTCCACAGCCAATGAAATGCACAGCAACAGAAATTTGTTGGAAAACATATGCCTTTGAGTTTGGCTCTTTGGGTATCACTTTAATTCCGAGGGCAAAAATTGCACAAGGCTTTATAGGCATCTGGGCCAAAGACAGGTAGAAAATAAATGCATTTTTGTTAACATCTCATTACCGTTTTTTCCTACTCTGCTAAAGCTGCAATGGCCTTGCTTCAGATGTCACCTGCACCACACAAAAGAGTGCAAATGTGTCAGTGCAGGTGACATCCCAGATAAGTGGACCCGATGTGGATGTCCTGATCTCCATGGTGTAATTGTGACATCATCAGGTTGTTTACCATCAGATTGTACAGGTTCCAAAATTGAGTGAACTCAAGTCCCCCACTTCAAAACTCCTTGAATTATGGTAAAGTGACGAGGCCAATGAACTTCCCTCTTGGAATAGCTGAGCCCAATGAGATCTTCAGTAGGAATGGCTTCTGTTCCTATCCAGCAGTTAAAGAAGAAGTAAGTTAACATGGGATGGGACTGAAGCCTTCCTCCTCCTGTTCCTCCCACGGGGGACAAAGCAGAAACATGGACACACTTCTTGCACAAGCCGCATATAATCATCTTCTTTAAAACGTCAGATGTGGAGCTCGTCTTCTGGTTGTTTCTGCCAAAGAGTCAGGTGCATGGATATAAGCACTGCCAATATCTCCTCTTGGACTATGGATGGATGATGATGTCATACTAATAGCTATTGGTCTCCGTCTAGGGATTCCCGGCAATATTTCATAAATGAAAGTACGAATGCCAAGCAGCAGAAACCAAAATGGCAGATGATGCAAGCTGGATAGCTCTTCATATCCCAATACCACCAGCACTGGAGGCTTGGACCCAGGCAGAGGCATCATCAAAGGGGATGTTTAGAGCCTCAAAGAGTAGATTGCATATACAACATATGTAAACACAATATTATTTTTGATAAAATAATAATAATGATGTTGTATATGCTTGTACTTGTATTGCAGTTATATACATGTCATATTATTACTATTATTATTAACAAAAAAAATACAATTACGCATCCTAAAATTATGAACATACTAAAGGTTTATTCAAATATCAACAGCAGAACGTTTTGACAGTAGAGCTCTTGCGTTGACTCTAACAAGGGCCAAGCTAACCTGCCATAAAGTATAGTAGTGGCAATGGACTTGGGGCTGTTGAACCTGGTAGCGAGGCAGGAAGCAAGCTGAGACAACACCTTCCTGGCCTCAGAGCCACAACATCCATATGTCTCTACTGCTAGAGGAATGCAAACCCATTCCAGCTCGGAACATTTTACATCGCTGGGTTCCAGCCTTCAGCTGCACAAGCCACCAACCTCACAGTCACACTTGCTTCAAGCAAATTACTTGATAAATAATAATAATTATTAATACTTATTACACTATATTAAGAGTACAACTTATTATACACTAAGGCACAAGCTAACAGCAGTTAGGAGGGTGGGAGCTCCCGCCACATGCCCCACATGGTTATTGGGACTCCTCCCCTCCCTATGGCCATCACTTTGTTGTCAGCATCTATTTGCACGCCATGATGACACATTTTACGCACATATAAAAACACGAATGAAGGACTGTTCACACCAATCCAGTTCAGTTATTGGCGAGCTACTGTTTCACACACTACACATAGTCCACTCTACACACACACACACACACACACACACACACACACACACACACATGAGCAGTGGGCGTAAATAAAACCTAGCTAACTATATTTAGAGCTGATGAGCCCACACCAACCCTTGGAAAAACCCCATGGAAAAACCTTTCTAAAGGAAAAATCCACCTGTTGGGGGAAAAACCTCACTACTCCAAACTGCTCACATAGCACAACACCATATTCCGTTGATCGATCATGGTTATGTCAGCTGAACATCTGTCAAGGTTCAATTGTATAGACTCATTACATACACGTAAGGAAAAATTTCAGGACACAGCGTGCACATCTAGAATGCTTAGAATGGCTCAACATGACACTACAATTCCTTATCAACCCCTGTCGCCACGTGGCCAACCCATCCTCCCAATCACCATTGAGTGCGTGGCCAACCCATCCTCCCAATCACCATTGAGTGTCGCCACGTGGCCAACCCATCCTCCCAATCACCATTGAGTGTCGCCACGTGGCCAACCCATCCTCCCAATCACCATTGAGTGTCGCCACGTGGCCAACCCATCCTCCCAATCACCATTGAGTGTCACATTTAGGCGGGAGCTTATTTCCTGTCTAATTCAATTCTTCAACCGACAGGAAATATATCTCCCTGGCCAGGATGGCTCTGGCAATGGAATGAACCAGGGCAATATTAAATTTCTGCCACAACTGCTGATTTACTGAAATAAACATCCAAGTTCATTACATTTGCTGTCACTGGGACAGTGCTTTCTCTGTCCAGTCATCCATGCAGCCCCTCCTGTTGTCACACCCGCTTCCAAAAGAATTGTAGGATTAAGCAGGGGTGTGAAGACCCAGTTTGGAACCAAAAGGTCAGCTGGACAGGTGTGGCTGTGATTGGAGGTGACATTGCCACCCATTTCCACCTGGACACCCAGATGAGCTCGTCGACAGGACTCTGCAAGGACATCACGTAGTTTGTTGTGGTGGGAAACCACATCACCACCCCTTTTGCAGGTAACAGCATGATGGCCAAGTGGGTCCAGAGCAATCTCAGGGCACAGTGGACAGCAAGAACCATACAAAACCTCAAAGCAAGTTACCACTTAATGTCAACCTGAAATTGGGAAGGGTCAAGGTGGAGACCAAGACCCTCTGAAGGACTGCATGATCAGCGGCGGACGCAGGATTTAGGAGGGGGGGGGGGGGGGGCACGCTTGTGGGCGGGACCCCAAATACTCACAGCTAGGGGGTATGGGGGAGCGCTGTGAGCTCCCCCATCGGGGTCTGGGGCAGAGCCCCAGAAGCCAACGGTTTTTACATTTTAAAACCTTCCAAAACTACGTAAAAATAATGATAATTTAAAACCCATGCAATCATTAATTTTAATTCACACCGCTGTATACAATAATTTTATTATTCATCAGTAGCATCAGTGGCTGCATCCTCCAAGATGAAGGAAAGCTTCATTCTCCGTGGCTGTTTGCTTGCAAAAGCATCAATTGTTTCCTTCACAGAAACGCTGATACATCTATGTACAGCTAGCAGAGCCAATCCATTCATCCTTTCCCCCGTCATTGTTGACCTGAGGTACGTTTTTAGCCTCCTTAGTCCACTGATGGAGCGCTATGCCTCGCAACTCGTTAGAGGCCAAACTATCATAATATGAAGGATGGTATGAACGTTTGGAAATTGCTGCTTCCTACAAGCCCTTAGGGCGGACAAAAGGTTGCTTGGGTGACTTTCTTTGGAAGCAGCTGACCAATAGAGCTGCATGATTATTGTGCTTCATGTACTATACTTACCAACGCTGATCGTTTACAGAAGAAATCCGTAATCACAGACGCCTTTCTTTTCTTTACCTGGTTAACGCTAGCGTCAGATTGTTCTTCATAGGCAGCCATGATATGGTCCCAGGATTATAAATTGTGTGTGATTAATTAATGAGACCACAATCAATGTGATATATCTGACTGCGGTATTGTAATCATTTGATGGTTTTCAGTCGTGTATACCGTATGACCGCATCTATTCATTTAACGGGGGAGGGGGGGGGGGGGGGGGGGCACAGGCCCCTTGTGCCCCCCCCCCCCCCCTCCGTCCGCCACTGATGATGGAGGAAACAGACAGCAGGCAAGCCTTGTCGGTGATGGAGGACATGTCCAGAAGAACCTTGAAGGGGTGGTCATCCAGCTTGGAGGAGAGGCTCTTTTGGGTGACCGGAGTCAACAGAAGTGTCTCTGAGTTAACTGCCTCTGATGATGGTACAGAACAACTGACCCGCTGAGGCAAGGTGGTGTTGCAACGGAGAGCCAAAAACAATGCGAGGCAAAATAAGCGAGAGAGGAGTGTTGTGTAAGGGAATGCAGACCCAGACCACCTCTACTTAGGCTCAGCCTAGCCTAGTGCCAGGCATGATCAGATGTGTCGTGTCCACAGCAGTACATTTGTGCAAAGCACCTATGTATATCCTCATCAAATAGCTCAAAAGGCTTTTGTGGTATGCACAGGCGGTGTGGTTGGACAAGTTTACAGAAACCTCAGATGGTAAAGGCAACATGAGGGTCAACTGCTCCAACGTCTTCCAGACTGGACAGGAGTTGTTTAACTGCAACATGTTTTCAAAAGATGAATTATTACTTCTGCGGGGCACTCCACTGCTGTGTTGAAGGTAGCGAGAATGAAATAACAGCGCAACCTGCCTGCCTGCCTGTTGATTGACGGTTATTGCTTCAATTGTATGTCGTATGATATGAAATATGGACTGGCGTAGGCGCACTGGTTTTTCCCAAAGGTGTTTCCCCGTATTTGTACTAAATAAATAAGCAGCTGTCAATGTAATTAATTCAACGTAGCGGGATGGCAGGACCCCAGTACACGGTGGCGCTGGTGGGGGACGCTCGCGTAGGAAAGTCGACCTTCTTCAGGCGGCTCAAAGGCTCACAGGAGAAGAACACTGTGGACTGCACGTGCACCAAGGTCTACACGTTTGGCAACGAGAGAGTCACAGTAAGTTACAGCGAGCTAGCTAGGCACCAGCGCTAGTTGCAGCGGTTTATCGGCCGTTATTCATGCGAACGGTTACCTTATCTATTTTCTCTTTTCCATCTCTTCCCCCTTCCCAAATGGAACCGTCAGTTTAACATCAGCGACACGAGAGGGGAAGAGGTGCACAGGAGTCTTGCCCCAACTTACTACAGGCGCGCCAATGTGGTCATATGCATGTACGCAGACAAATCCCCTCTCTCCCAAATACACTTGGGCGAGTGGATAGAGAAAGTGAACCTCGCGGCGAAGAATCCGATAATCGTACTCATCGAAAACACCAGATCTTTACATAGCGAAGATGTCCCTAAGAAGCCGAACGAGGCTGACTTCGAGGCCTATTGCAAACACTATGGCGCTAAGCTTTTCTTCCAGATATCAGCGGATTCGGAGCAGCAAGTTGAGGAAACGTTCGAGCAGATAGCGCGAGCCGTCCACACTAAAGACTTTGCGGAGATCGAGAAAAAGTGCATAACCGATGGCCAAGAACTCAGAAAAGAACAAATTTCGGATTGCTCAATTGTGCTAGGAAATTCCAAACAACCCACGAACAAATCTAGTTGTTGTACGTTGCGACGCAGACAGCAGTAACTACCGCTAGCACACGTTCAGATTCTCCTGTTTTGTGTTCATTATGTATACACGCATGCTAAGCAGCAATTTCAAAACACTGGTTACGGGGTTAAGGAGTAATACTGTCTTTTGAGCTGAGGCTGTGGTGGCATACATGTCTCAGTGCGTGCGATTGGACGAGCAATTAAAGTTGGCCATTCCAGTCCCCCGTCAGCGATCAGAATGTTACCTCTATGGTCTGACCCTGTAACCAGATACATAAAAAATAAAAGTAAGAAAAGAGTCAATTGAAATCCACAACTCGAACACTTTGCTTCATTAAAATATACAACTTGGAGCTGGTTATTAAATACTACACAGCCTGGCATCCAGCATGACTCGTACTAGTGACTTGATCGTACTCCGGTGATGATCGAGGAAACTATATAACGGAATTTGAAGTGTAAACTTTGGACGCAATTTGGACGTTGCAGCTTTGGACTCCTTGAGTTGTGTAACTCTGTATCAGGGCCCGCTATTCGATGTCGTTATTTTTAAATGCCCACCGGTTTAACCATAGGTGGTGGTTGTGGTGAACGTGCGGACCTAACAAAAGCCAGCGCGGGACCATTTTATTATACTCAAAAAAAATAATGATCTCATTGAATGGAAGTACACCCTATTTCAGTTAATATATTATTGTTATGAATGGAAGTAAATAATAACTTATGGCTTTGACACCTGTTTTTGCCATAGATAAGGTCACAGATTAATCTACAGCTCCACCACTATTAGAAAAACGAATTACGCAACGTTATTATACCAACGAGGGGGCAAGGGGTTGGGGAATGGAAAGCACAGGTCATAATTACGAGGTCGTGCTACTCGGCAACTCAGGTGTGGGCAAGACGACCTTCTTCAATCACCTCAAAGAGAATACATCGCCAAACAACGTCGACAGTGATGTTTGTACAAAAACGTATACATTTGGAGAAGAAACAGTGAAAGTAAGCGGAACGGCAACCTCACACCATACTCATTCATACTCATTCATCTCTCTTTTTTTTTTCTTGTTTTGTTACACCCCATTTCAGTTTAAAATCTGGGACACGGGGGGTCACGAGGGCTACAGGAGCATCACCCCAAGCTACTACAGGCGGGCTAATCTGGTGATTTGCATGTACAGCGTGGCCAAGGTGCCCCATTCCATATACGACCTGAAGCGGTGGATCGAGAACGCCAAAACGCACGCCGTCAACCCAAGCATAGTACTCATCGCTAACGACCCCGAAGGGCTGAGTCACAGCGACCGAGAACTCAAGGGTACCTCTGAAGACTTCCAGAAAGAATTTGATGTACGGTCTCACTTCAGGCTCTCGGCCTGTTCAAAGCAACAGGTGGAGGAAACCTTCTGTGAGATCGCCAAAACCTTCCACGAGGAGTCCCGGGAGAGTAACCGGTGTTCTGTCGACAAAAAACTGATCGATATTTCTAAACCCGATAAGCAATCGTGCATCAACTGTTAGTGGAAATCGTCCGTCCACTTGTATGTTTTGTACGTTGTATTTCAAGTCTTATTTTCCGTACTGTGTGTGTGCGCGCCCTTTTATTCTATGCCGTGTAAGTGATGCGCAAACTCGTCCAGCTGTACTCCCTGGGCACGTGGAAGCAGTTTGCAAAATTGTAGCGGCTCTCACATTTCACGCACTCTGCATATACATGTAATTATCGCTATCGATCGTGCTCTCCATAAAAATATTATTACTACTGCTGATTCAGGGTAGTGTACAGCCTTCTGCCTATATGAGCAAACTACAGGTCTGAACTGCTCATGGGCCTGAGGCTTTATATTTTGCTTAAAACATGGGGACAGTAGAATTAAAAAAAAAAAAAAAAAGAAGGTAAAATGACGTAATGCCCTCTAAACGCTCTGCACAGCTAGCCGTTTGCAGTTTTCCTCCAAATCCCATAATAAATTTAGTCATATGATTTTGACAGCACACAATGTACTTTATGTGAACAGTCTGATGGTTGAGTCCACGCCAGCAGTAAAGAGCCATGGCTGTGTAGGGTGGAACTTGCAGTCTAGCACACCTAACATTGGGAGAAAGAAAGGACATACTGCTAGGAACAGCTCCTGTGACTCATCACATGACACACACTACCCATCACACTACCATCACATTGACACATACTACCCATCACACTACCATCACATGACACACACTACCCACCCCACCTACCATCACATGACATACTACCCATCACACTACCATCACATGACACACACTACCCATCACACTACCATCACATGACACACACTACCCACCCCATCTACCATCACATCACACATATCGTAAAGTACCATAAATAAGGCCCCCCCCCAACAAAAAAAAAAAAAAATGCTCATGTTTAAACGTCCATATCTTTGTTATCACGTATTATGGGTATCATTTTATTTCCTGAAATACCAGATAAGTTTAAGGAGACATTCATGATTATGGAGAGGCGCACATTTAAACATGAGCCTTTGTTTTGGGGGGTTGGGGGGCTTATTTGTGGTACTTCATCCCACTACCAGTAAACTCAGTACACTAACCAAGACCGTTGATGATGGAGTGACCTCTTAGAACTTTGACTGGTACCAACAGAGGATTTTGCATCAAGTCACTGGAAGGATGTGGAATACAAGCACAATTACTATTGTCTACGATATGGTTTATCACATTTAAAATAAAGACAACCTGTAACGTCAGTTGCAGACACTTTGTGAAATATTTCAGCTAGCTTTTTCATTGAACGATTGTAATTTAGGTGCAACTAGCGTTAGACATCATTGCAGACATCAGTTTCACTACAAAACCAATTTGACCTTCCACCATTTCATAACTCTTGCTTGTCAACAAATACATGTACAGACTAAATCTTACTGACATTTTGGAGAGGGACATTGATAGAAGATGGGCCATTGGGAGGGAGAATACTGGGAGGTAGACATTGGGATGCTCTAGGAACATTGGGAGGCTCTAAGGACATTGGGAGGTTCTAAGGACATTGGGAGGTTCTAGGGACATTGGGAGGCTCTAGGAGGCTCTAGGGGACATTGGAAGGCTCTAGGGGACATTGGGAGGCTCTAGGGATATTGGGAGGCTCTAGGGGACATTGGGAGGCTCTAGGGACATTGGGAGGCTCTAGGGACATTGGGAGGCTCTAGGGACATTGGGAGGCTCTAGGGGACATTGGGAGGCTCTAGGGGACATTGGGAGGCTCTAGGGACATTGGGAGGCTCTAGGAGGCTCTAGGGGACATTGGGAGGCTCTAGGGGACATTGGGAGGCTCTAGGGACATTGGGAGGCTCTAGGGGACATTGGGAGGCTCTAAGGACATTGGGAGGCTCTAGGGGACATTGGGAGGCTCCAGGGGACATTGGGAGGTTCTAGGGGACATTGGGAGGTTCTAAGGACATTGGGAGGTTCTAAGGACATTGGGAGGCTCTAGGGGACATTGGGAGGTTCTAGGGACATTGGGAGGCTCTAGGGGACATTGGGAGGCTCCAGGGGACATTGGGAGGTTCTAGGGGACATTGGGAGGTTCTAAGGACATTGGGAGGTTCTAAGGACATTGGGAGGCTCTAGGGGACATTGGGAGGTTCTAGGGACATTGGGAGGCTCTAGGGACATTGGGAGGCTCTAGGGGACATTGGGAGGCCCTAGGGGACATTGGGAGGCTCTAGGGACATTGGGAAAGAGAGAAAGAATGCCTCTATAAGCCAGACAACTTGTCGTTCACTCTCCCACCACGAGGGATGGGCAAATTCCCCTCCCCCCTCCCCTACCAAAGATTAAGTTAAGCAGCAACATGGAGCAGCTAATACAATCACTAAAGAAACCTCCTCCCCATTCCACTGACTCACTTGTAAACCATTCCATGGCAAACGATTGCCGAACCATCGTCACTGCAAGATGCAAAGAGAGGGTAGCGCAAGTGATAGCACACCTGTCTGATTGCTTGTCTGTGGTGTCTGTGTGTTGTGTGTGAGAGAGCAAATCAGAAATGAGCATAATTCAGTTATGACAATAAACTTCAATCATATTGGACAACTGGAGGTGATAAGATCTCTATGGATATTTGACTATTAGTCAAAGGATAAAGAAACAGAAGGGATTCACCACGCACGCGTGCACACACACACACACGTACACACACGTGCACACACACACACACACACACACACACACACACACACACACACACACACACACACACACACACACACACACACACACACACACACACACACACACACACACACACACACACACACACACACAAACTCTCTTAGCTGATCAGGTTAACTCATTATGTGGTACATGTATGAAAACTACTCCCTTGTGTAAACAGCTAGATAGACAGCCACAAGATCTTGTCTAAGCACCCTCAGTTGCGTCATCATTTCCAGGCAAAGCTGTAAGCATACTATTTTCCTAGTAATGAGCTGGTTGGTATGGAAACAATAAAACAGCTTATCTGAGTACAAGTCCAGCACAAAGTACACTATCTCAATGACAGGCACACACTGTTACAGGGGGAGGCAATAGATACAGGCATATCCATCCACCAAAGTAAAAACTCCATTTGACACACACTCCATTACAGGCACACCCTCCCAGAAAAGCAATACTCCATTACAGCACACCTCACAGTGCCAGCCTCCCTACTGATAGATTAGCACAAACCATCATTACCTCAATATCTTGTAAGGCTTGCTAGACAGATCAAGATCGAACCAACAGAGGCGTTTGTCGCAACTTCCAATAATGACATTGTCACCTGAGAGGAGATTATGATAGCTTGGTAAAACCAACAGGAAATGAAAGTATGTAGACACGTGTATGAGTGTGTGTGTGTGTGTGTGTGTGTGTGTGTGTGTGTGTGTGTGTAGAGGCATATACAATGTGTGTGCGTGTGTGTGGATGGGTGTGTGTGTGGATGGTGTATGTGTGATGGGGTGTGCAATGGTGTGTGTGGAGAGGTGTATGCAATGGTGTGTGTGTGTAGAGGCGTATACAATGTGTGTGTGTGGATGGGTGTGTATGCAATGGTGTGCGTGAGGGTGCATGTGTTATGTATGCACCTTGGGGATGGATGTCAATGCTAGATATCCACTTCACTCCTGTCATCAACTTCTTTACCAGCTCTCGTTTCGCAAGGTCGTATACCCTGACTGTTGTCTGGGTCTGAGCATTAAATAGAACACAAGGAAGTTTGAATGAAAAAGGGGAAGACAGGTGGGAGAGGGGGGGGGGAATATTGGACAAAGAAGATAGAGAAAATGTAACACTCCATATAGAGTATCTTAGAGCTTACAGCAACAAAAAAGATTGGCTTGCTCGGGTGGAATGCAACTGCCTGCACAGCTCCTTTCAGTTTTGAAAAGGGAGTCTGAAAAGTAAGAGCAGCTGCAATACCACTAGCTGCACTGCAGTGGAGGTCTAACCTGAGAGCGCCTCTTCGATATCTGGTGGATCACTACAGCAGTCCCTGCAGCTGGAGAGAGAATGAGGTTATCTTAAGCAACTGACAATACACTGCACAATTTAATTACAGTAACACAGCAGATGTGTGTGTGCATGTGTGTGTGCAAGATCTAGACTGACCAGCTAAATATGGCACAGGTCAATGTTTCTAGTTTTAAAGGTAACAGCCACAGATGGCACACACACACACACACACACACACACACACACACACACACACACACACACACACCACACACACACACCACACATCTACATAATGTATTTGCACCTACATGCATACAGACACAACTCAACACACATGTACAAGCACACATGTACAAACACACACGCAGACACCAAAACACAAATTCTACAATGAGCATTAAGGCAATGCACAGAACTGCTAAATGGAGCGAACCATCAACCGCAAGTGTGGCCAAGTAGTCTCCCTTTGTATGCCAAGCCACCTGCTTCACTGTCTGTGGGCAATAGTTAGAACACGTCTCTGTATGCGTGATTCAAAGTCTACCTTGGAGTGGTTGAGGGAGAGCCTAAAGCCCAAGTTGTGGTCTGTACCTTGCGCAGTATGCCAAGTGGCTGCAAATCAAAAAGCATGCTATCAATCTCATGTCCAATCAGCAAGCACAAAACCACACAGCAGTACTAAAAAGGCACTTAGGGGATGGGTTGAGTACATGTAAGATTTCAGATATGATTACTATCACGTGTCCCTCTATCACTAGTCCCTTCAGGACTTACAGTTATCAGTATCCTGTGGTGCACTAGAACCGGATATTGTGGAGTCAGTGCTGGCAACCAACAGCTTGTCTCCAAGTCCGTGATTGATGAGATAGACAGAAGCGTCTCTACATCCATAGATTTAGCACATGTGTTTGTTACACAATGCAATGCAACAATGCATGCACACCCATGTACACCTATGCACACCCATGTACACCTATGCACACCCATGTACACCTATGCACACCCATGTACACCTATGCACACCCATCCTTACACCTATGCACACCCATGTACACCTATGCACACCCATCCTTACACCTATGCACACCCATTCTTACACCTATGCACACCCATGTACACCTATGCACACCCATGTACACCTATGCACACCCATGTACACCTATGCACACCCATCCTTACACCTATGCACACCCATGTACACCTATGCACACCCATCCTTACACCTATGCACACCCATTCTTACACCTATGCACACCCATGTACACCTATGCACACCCATGTACACCTATGCACACCATGTACACCTATGCACACCCATGTACACCTATGCACACCCATTCTTACACCTATGCACACCCATGTACACTATGCACACCCATTCTTACACCTATGCACACCCATGTACACCTATGCACACCCATTCTTACACCTATGCACACCACATTCTTACACCTATGCACACCCATGTAACCTATGCACACCCATGTACACCTATGCACACCCATTCTTACACCTATGCACACCCATGTACACCTATGCACACCCATGTACACCTATGCACACCCATGTACACCTATGCACACCCATGTACACCTATGCACACCCATGTACACCTATGCACACCCATCCTTACACCTATGCACACCCATGTACACCTATGCACACCCATCCTTACACCTATGCACACCCATTCTTACACCTATGCACACCCATGTACACCTATGCACACCCATGTACACCTATGCACACCCATGTACACCTATGCACACCCATGTACACCTATGCACACCCATGTACACCTATGCACCCATGTACCTATGCACACCCATTCTTACACCTATGCACACCCATGTACACCTATGCACACCCATTCTTACACCTATGCACACCCATGTACACCTATGCACACCCATTCTTACACCTATGCACACCCATTCTTACACCTATGCACACCCATGTACACCTATGCACACCCATGTACACTATGCACACCCATTCTTACACCTATGCACACCCATGTACACCTATGCACACCCATTCTTACACCTATGCACACCCATTCTTACACCTATGCACACCCATGTACACCTATGCACACCCATTCTTACACCTATGCACACCCATGTACACCTATGCACACCCATGCACACCTACGCACACCCATTCTTACACCTATGCACACCCATGTACACCTATGCACACCCATGTACACCTATGACACCCATGTACACCTATGCACACCCATTCTTACACCTATGCACACCCATGTACACCTATGCACACCCATGTACACCTATGCACACCCATTCTTACACCTATGCACACCCATGTACACCTATGCACACCCATGTACACCTATGCACACCCATGTACACCTATGCACACCCATTCTTACACCTATGCACACCCATTCTTACACAGCGATAGCAAGGAGTGTCAGACTTGCATTGGGGCAAAATGCCAGAGAGTGTGGTTTGCCAGGCAAGGGTATGGTCTTGACACATCTCCCAGTATCCACCTCCCAGAGCTTAAGGGTGCTGTCATCTGAGCCTGTATGGGGGCGGGGGACAGTGTGTGTGACGGTGTACAGGTAATGATGGAAGAGGTGGAAGTATTGATAGAGGGAGAGGGAGAGAGAAAGAGTGAGTGAGTGAGTGAGTGAGAGAGAGAGAGAGAGAGAGAGAGAGAGAGAGAGAGAGAGAGAGAGAGAGAGAGAGAGAAAGTTTTGATTCTAGAAACAAACATGCACTGGCAAACGAACACTTATACATGGCAAACGAACACTTATACATGCCACACACACACACACACACACACACACACACACACACACACACACACACACACACACACACACACACACACACACACACACACACACGCACACACAGAGTATTTTGCACATAATAGCCAGCCATCACATAGAATTTTTTGAAATAGACCTGCAGTCTACTGGGCCAAACCACAACCTAATAGGGCATACATAAGTCCCACACTTAACAGCACATGTCAGCAGTACCCATTATCCACCAATATCCAACTAAGATGGGCTGGAGCCTGTTACCACAAATCAGTCTGCTGTGATTAGCATTGATATTCATAATATCTAGAGGGATTTATTGTGGTTTCCTTCCCTCCCTCCTGTATAGCCCAAATGTGGTGTTGGGCTGGTGTGTACATGTATCCTGGGCTGGTGTGTACATGTATCCTGGGCTGGTAGGGCTATCTGCTACTGTACATATTGAAGAATCTATAGGGAATGGCCATCCGTCGTAGACCTGATCTGCACCAAATGTTCTTTTGCTGCTTTTTTCCACACTCAGAAAGTACTAGTATTGTATTTCAACCTTAGAGAAACCACAAATCCCCAACTTGGAGGGGGGGGGGGGGGGGGGTGTCCTTGGGTTACAAGTGTACATGTATTTAGAACCTCTGAAAGGTTATCTGTAACCACCTAGGGTCAGGAGTGGTGTGGTTTGTAACATTGAAGCCAACAGACAACATCAAAAGTCATCAAGTCATGACTACCTACAATGTTTATTGTACCAACTCCGTCCAAGGTGCAGTCTATATGGTGTGTGTGTGTGTTCCTGCACTCCACCCCTTCTGTACATTCCACCCCCATCACTGTGCTACTTGGTGACTGCGTCTTCTGACAATGTGAAAACCACTTACCAGATGCCATCCATTGCCCCTGTGGTTCAACACTAATGCACCTCACAAGACCTGCGTGACCTTTGAACAGCTGCAAAGGAAACACAGCTGTGAATAAAAGTACAACTAAACTGAAAATAGCACACACCCCCCCACCCCCTTTCCTTTCCTTTGCCCCTCTCCTCCTTCTGTTCCCATCATTCCCACCTCCCCTATCTGTGTTTCTATTGTCCCTTCCTCCCCATCTGTTTCCATTGTCCCTTCCTCCCCATCTGTTTCCATTGTCCCTTCCTCCCCATCTGTTTCCATTGTCCCTTCCTCCCATCTGTTTCCATTGTCCCTTCCTTCCCATCGTTTCCATTGTCCCTTCCTCCCCATCTGTTTCCATTGTCCCCTCCTCCCCATCTGTTTCCACTGTCCCCTCCTCCCCATCTGTTTCCATTGTCCCCTCCTCCCCCTTCCCTGTGTTCCTGTTGTCCCCTCCTCCCTCCATCTTTTCCCATTGTCCACCTCCTCCCCTCCATCTTTTCCCATTGTCTCCTCCTCTTCTGTTCCTCCTCCTCCCCCTCTCTCTGTCCCCTCACCCAGGGATGTAGAGTGTGTGTGGTCCTATTAGACACCAGAGAGGAATAACCAACCCTACTTGAAGCCTGTTGGGCAGCACAAGTAAAGAACTTCAAACTGTGGAGGTTGTGGTGTGACCATAGTAGGGAAGGGAAGGGGGGAGGGGAAAGGGGAGGGGAGGTGCTGCAAGAGGAATGACTCGTGATTATGCTATTTTGATCACACAGAGGGACTCTGCCAATACCAGGAGTTCTCACAAAGGAGGACTGATGTCTAAACTATTAGCAATCACAAGACTAAAGTGCTAGTGTTGGAGTGTAGGAGTGCACGACACGAGTGTATGCTAGCCAGCACTACATAGGAGTGCACGCTAGCCAGCACTACATAGGAGTGCACGACACGAGTGTATGCTAGCCAGCACTACATAGGAGTGCACGACACGAGTGTATGCTAGCCAGCACTACAGAGGAGTGCACAACACGAATGTATGCTAGCCAGCACTACATAGGAGTGCACAACACGAGTGTATGCTAGCCAGCACTACAATAGCTACTGCAGTTATCTATTCGCAGGTAGGAATGTGCCTGGCTTGACCACACCAGTCACAAACGACGATGTGATCCAAGATGTGTTGCACTTAGCATGTTGCTGGCAAACAAAAATAGTCATCAAAACCCAAACAGATATGGGCCTCGTCAAAATAGTGAAGTGTTAGTAAACACACACACACAGACACAGACAACACAGACAACACACACACACACACACACACACACACACACACACACACACACACACACACGCACTTGCAGGACAGACACAATAACAACATATGTGAGAGAGAAGTGAACACATACCACCCATGCAACTCTAGCCAACTGTTTTGGTAGGCGTGGAATCAAACACAGCATAAAGGGACAGAGAACACTTGGGACTGATAAGGATGTGGTCCCGTTACCCCATGCTTACATCCACATACACACTCCCACCCACTCACTATCGACTCAGTAGTAGGGTAAGGTTGCAGGTCCCTGGGCTTTGGTATTTTGGGAATAAGTTCCTCTGGATCCACCTTGACCTGCATAGAAGGGTCATAACATGGCCGGCCAGCTCGGGGCAAGCTAGCGTACCCATCTTTCTCTGTCGCGGGCACAATGTAGAGGTCCAGACAGCGCTCAAAACCTCTCCCTCACGTATTGGAGTAGGCTGGAACATGAAGGAGACTGTATATCTGTGTGGCAGAGAGAGGAGGGAGGAGGGAGGGGAAGAGAGGAGTAAGGGGAGGGGAGGAGGAGAGGGGGAGGGGAGGGTACGGTGAGTGAGAGGAAGGAGAGTAGAGGGCGGGGGGAGGGGAGAGAGAGAGGGAGGGAGGGGTGGAAGAGAGGAGTAAGAGGGAGGGAGGGAAGAGAGGAGTAAGAGGGATGGAGGGAAGAGAGGAGTAGTAAGATGGAAAATGAAGATGAAAAGTAGGGGGAGACAGAGGAGAGAGACAAAGGAGACGGAAGGAAAGGAGTATTCAAATCTATGCAATTCTTCTAAACTACAACTGGAAGGTATATAGCAACACACCCATCACAGCTGACACACACACACATACATACACACACACACACACATACACACACACACCAACACATGTCACATTAGGCTATGAGATTACATCACTGGACTCTCATCTAAGTTGGTCTATGGAGGACACTTAAAGCCACACCTTCACAACAATAAACAAAGATCTCGTCTGTTGTCCCTCACTTTTTAGGCAGGAAGTTCCTAGGCCTGTCTTCAGGATCCATCTCTCCCCACGCTTTGATCTACAAATAAGCAGACCATTAACATGCTTCATTACTTTTAAACACAGTCATCTCTCCTGGCCCACACACATGCAGACACACACACAAACAAATAACACCCCTACACACCCAGACACACGCACATGCACACAAACAAATAACACCCTATACACTCAGACACATGCACACAAAAAACACCGACACCCACACACATGCATACACACAACAAATAACACCTACACCCACACACGCCACACCTCCGTTTCTGTAGGGAGGTACTCTGGAGGTGGGTTGTATGACTCCTCGTGACCTGGAAGCTTCATCTTGGGAGCTGGAATGTGCATGTTGTGCCTCTGACCTGGGTCCTGACAAGAACACACACAAACACAGGTGAATGGTGATTACCCAGCATGTACACAATCACACGTGTGCACACGCACGCATGCACACACACACACACACACACACACACACACACACACACACCACACACACACACACACACACACACACACACACACACACACACACACACACACACACACCTTGTCTGTGTCACTCCATAGCATGAAGAACTTGGGCTTGCTGGGTTTCTGAATGGGTTTTATCCATCCCATCTTGATGGCGTGCACCAGCTTTGAAATCTACAAGGAATGAGGTGTGAGGGACATGCCCAAAGGTGACACATTCCAAACATCTCTTCTTCAGTCCAAAGGACATCCATAACCCACAATAAATACTTTCTCAACAGCCTCCAATGACACAACACAGGCGTCCTTCCCTCCTGGAGTGCACAACCAAAGCCTTCAAAAGCTGCTGTCTTCACTACAGATCATAATTCAAGTTGGTCGAAAACAATGGTGCTCTCCATTTGGAATAGGCATAGATCCCTAAGCCAATGGAAGCTTGCATCAGCAGTACTCCTATGGAGTTACCGCAAAGACAAATCTACCTGTTACCATGCCAACACAACTGAACAGTGCACAATACACCCACAGTCTCCTGCATATAGGCCATTTCCCTCACCCCACCTCCCCATGTGTGAGACGGCTCAACACATC
This sequence comes from Ephydatia muelleri, assembly GCA_013339895.1. Classification (NCBI taxonomy): domain Eukaryota; kingdom Metazoa; phylum Porifera; class Demospongiae; order Spongillida; family Spongillidae; genus Ephydatia; species Ephydatia muelleri. The sequence continues at coordinate 5,231,031 of JABACO010000018.1, forward strand.
TTCACGGCACAACAACAGAGATGCATGTACATAAACACTTGCAAGCAAAGGTGTGAGCAAAAAGGTGTGAGCAACACATCGACTAAGAGGAGTCAAAGTGGTTACAAGAGAACCACCCACACAATGCCATGTACGCTGGACACACCAAATACAAGCCCTCTTTTGATCCACCAGGATAAACATAACAGCTTGTGTTAGTCACCTCACTGCTCCTTAGTACACACACAACAACCAGCTGACAATGTCCTCCCCCCCACCCCAGACATACTCCCTCCTAGCCCTCCCCCAGACACCCTCCCCCATCAGACATCCTTCCTCCAAGAGGCTGCCCCTCCCCCCACCAGACATCCTTCCTCCAAGAGGCTGCCCCTCCCCCCAATCCAGACATCCCTTCCTTCCAAGCGGCTGCCCCTCCCCCCAGCAAGACATCCTTTCCTCCAAGAGTCTGCCCCTCCCCCCACCAGGACACCCTTCCTTCCAAGAGGCTGCCCCCTCACCCCCCACCAGACCCATCTTCCTCCAAGAGGCTGCCCCTCCCCCCATCAGACATCCCTTCCTCCAAGAGGCTGCCCCTCCCCCCCACCAGACACCCTTCCTCCAAGAGGCTGCCCCCCTCCCCCCACTCAGAACACCCTTCCTCCAAGAGGCTGCCCCTCCTCCCCCCACCAGCACCCTTCCTAAAGAGGCTGCCCCTCCCCCCACCAGACGCCCTTCCTCCACAGAGGCTGCCCCTCCCCCACCAGACCCCTTCCTCCAAGAGGCCTGCCCCTCCCCCCTCCAGACACCCTTCCTCCAAGAGGCTGCCCCTCCCCCACCAGACACCCTTCTCCAAGAGGCTGCCCCTCCCCCCTGGCCCCTCCACCCACTATATTAACCCGTTTCGCCTCCCACTCTAGAAGGATGAACCTGCTCTTGGGTTCAGGAGCATTGCGACAGTGGGTTGTATCATCTTCTTTCAGTGAGTAAAGAAGTCAACGTAGGGCTGAGGGAGGGGAAGGGGACGAGGGGTAAGAGCATCATGGCCTGACATCATCGTGATGGGATTCAATGGACTGCATGTAAACACAAAAGTGCTACTTATGCAAGTGAGTACAAACACCAAGTGAGTACAACCTTAGGGAAAATGTACAGATGGGCAGAATGTAGATGTGTTAAGTCAAATGTAACACACGCATGTTAGGAGAGTAGCCCAACAAATTTGTCGAATCAGCAAGTGACAATACACACACTCAGAAAATGGTACACAGCACAAATGCCACACACACACACACACACACACACACACACACACACACACACACACACACACACACACACACACACACACACACAACAGATTACATGTCAGTACAGTTACATACAGTAACTAATCAGTGACACACTCACATACAGGTATGCCTACAGAGCCATCACATCACCCACCTCGTAAGGATCAAAGCCTGGCACAGGATACTGAGAGCTTTGGATCTTCTCAATCAAGTCAAGTTGCTCATCTGTGAGCACCGCCTGGTCCCCTGTGAAACTGTCCTGCACTGTACGCCTGCATGTGTGTGTGAGGGTGTGTTGTGGTATGTATGAGGATGTGTATGTGATGGTGCGTGTGAGGATGTTGTGTTAGGTGTGAGAATGTGTGCGAGGATGTGAAAAGCCATATGACGGCCACAAAAGTTGGATCAGTAGCTATGCAGGAGATGTGCACAAGCATACAGCCTTCCAATAATTATGATAACGCTACACAAAAGACAATGGTACCCTTGACGCATGTTATCAATACTGCTAAATTGCCCCTCCTTCCATCCTCACCTCCCATCTTTCCTCTCCTCCCCCTTCCTTCCCTCATTCCCTCCTCTCCATCCATCCCTTCCCTGCTTCCCACTCCCCCTTCCATCCCTCCCCTTCTCCCTCCCCTTCCCTCCTCCTTACTCCCCTCTCTCCAAATCAACTTGGGTGCCCAAGAACAGCAGCACTTATTGATCAGAGCTCCAATTGTGTTTCCCTCAATGCCTAAGCACAGTCAATGACCTCAGTACCTAAGCACAGCTACCCCTCCTCCTTCCCCTCTTCCCCAGGAATGCGGACACTCCATAGCTAGTGGAGACTCTGAGAGGGAAGGTGGTGGTGGGTGTGTCGTGTGGCTCCTCTGAACTCTTGAGGACGGCAGCATGTACAGTGCCTCAGTGCCTAAGAGCAGCCAATGGCCTCAGTGCCTAAGAGCAGCCAACGGCCTCAGTGTTTAAGAGCAGCCAATGGCCTCAGTGCCTAAGAGCAGCCAATGGCCTCAGTGCCTAAGAGCAGCCAATGGCCTCAGTGCCTAAGAGCAGCCAATGGCCTCAGTGCCTAAGAGCAGCTAATGACCTCAGTGCTTAAGAGCAGCCAATGGCCTTAGTCCTAAGAGCAGCCAATGGCCTCAGTGCCTAAGAGCAGCTAATGACCTCAGTGCCTAAGAGCAGCCAATGGCCTCAGTGCCTAAGAGCAGCCAATGGCCTCAGTGCCCAAGAGCAGCTAATGACCTCATGTGCTTAAGCAAGCCAATGGCCTCAGTGCCTAAGAGCAACTAATGACCTCAGTGCCTAAGCACAGCTAATGACCTCAGTGCCTAAGAGCAGCCAATGGCCTCAGTGCCTAAAAGCAACTAATGACCTCAGTGCCTAAGCACAGCTAATGACCTCAGTGCCTAAGCACAGCTAATGGGATTAGGATGCTCTTGTGTGCATGCAAGTAGCCTATGCAGTGTGCCACACCAAAGTCTGCTGTGGGTGTAGCCACCATGGCTTCTTCACACCAACGACCAATCACAACACAAGGGTGTTGGGAAGGGGAGAATGAGATGAAATCATACCACACCCAAAGGGAACACTAGCAGTTTTAACCAGACGGCCATTCTGATCACAACAGTCTCAATGCATTCCAATTAACAGACATAACCAAAGAGTGCATCAAGACAACCAATCGCTTACACAACCCTCCCACCACATTCCTCACTACAACTGCATCTGAAAACATTGGTGGACAGCGGTGGTCATGAGGTGTGCTTAGGTGTGGGGTGTGCTTGTGCATGTGACTCTCCTCCCCCAAATTTACGCTACTAACGAATATTAAACCACACCCACCCACAAGCAGAGTTATTCTATGTTGAGTACTAAAATAGGTTATGCTGCAACCGTGGCAACAAGGCCACACAATTCTTTGCTGCTATCGCATGTGATGGAAAAGGAATGACAAGCCTTCAATGAATGGCAGAAGATATGTGACTGCTCTACACACAGGTGTCACCTGGGTCCTGGCTCATGAAGGTGTCACCTGGGTCCTGGCTCATGAAGGTGTCACCTGGGTCCTGGCTCATGAAGGTGTCACCTGGATCCTGGCTCATGAAGGTGTCACCTGGGTCCTGGCTCATGAAGGTGTCACCTGGTCCTGGCTCATGAAAGTGTCACCTGGATCCTGGCTCATGAAGGTGTCACCTGGGTCCTGGCTCATGAAGGTGTCACCTGGATCCTGGCTCATGAAGGTGTCACCTGGATCCTGGCTCACAAAGGTGTCACCTGGGTCCTGGCTCATTAGAAGAACCCTCTGCATGCTAACATTAGCATTGCATGGCAGTAACACATTGGAAACAATTCAATTCGACTAGGTCAGATTTATACTGACCATCAGAATAATACAAAGGTGTAAAAGCTTCTTGGTGCAAAGCACATTCTATTGTCCTAAGCTGACCAATAACAGGAAGAAACAAGAAACACAATCAAGCACAGAACTTCGTTAATAAAATGCTTGAAATTGAATACAGAGGTCAAATTATTCAAATCAGTGTCACCATTCATGGAAGTACATTTACTCATAGATTGAACTGGTTTATCATAGATTGTCTGGTGTTAAACCGGTTTAACAAAGTGTTAAACCAGTTTAACACTTTTCCAGTGTCTATTACACAGTATAGAAGGTGGTTGTGTTCTACAACAGCACTGCTGTCCTATCCAGATATCTGTTAATCTATAAGCGATGAGCGACAGGTTAACCTGTCAATTGACAGGTATACCTGTCAATTTTCACCTACACTCTTATGTATTAATTGGACATGACTTAAAATGGTGTCACGAGGACCTGCTGGGACCCACCTATCGGCGCCCAACAGAAAGGCTAGTATATTGTTTGCAACTCCCAAGCCAAATGAAGTGGTTTCTCGTCAAGGCGGGCAGTTAACAAAGGCAAAAGATACATTAATGCGCACATTTGGTTCGAGTTGGAAAGAAGCTAGTATAAATGGCAAAGTGGCAACGTGGTTACCATCACAAAAAACACATGGCGAGTCTGCTGTCTGAAGTGCAGTAATGAGTTAGGCAAACCCTTTGGTGTCTGAAGTGCAGTAATGAGTTAGGCAAATCCTTTGGTGTCTGTGGCTCCAAAACTGGGAGATCTTGTGTTGAAAGGCATCAACGTACTGCTGCTCTCAAATGAACATGTATGCCCCTAAACCCCTAGACAACATGCATGGCATGGGAACCCTACACACATATGAAGTTGTGTTTTGTTACAATGCAATGTAAACCTTTCATCAACTTTTCTACAATAAAATACCTAACACTTGGTTTGACAGGTTAACCTGTCAAAATCTTCGTCACTTATACATTAAATCTTTGCGCCACACCAGTTCTAGGCGCAATTCTCGCTTTTTGTAGCGTTACAAGCAAATCCTCTCCACCGACTTCTTTTGCCGCCATTGGTAATTTCTATTAGCATGGCAAAAGGGCTCGCCGTCGGAGTCAAAGTTTGCGCCTCTTCAAAGGCTGTTATTGGTGAGAGAGGTGCAAAAGCACGATATGGTGCAGGCTGGAAGAGCAAGCTAGCTTATGGCAGCATATAAGAGCAGGTAGGTTTCGGGCGAAGCCGAAAATGGCAGGTCAGCTTTTCATCATTAAAAAAGGTTGTAGATTTGAGCGCTAGAGCTCTTACAGTAGTTGTTGACAGTGAATCTGACAAGGATGATGGTGGCTTAGTGGCAACATCAAGTTCTGTTGATGATACTGCCAATGCTGAAGCTAGAGATGAAGTGAACGACATTCAAGACGGCGAAGACCATCTAGCAGAGTTGGAAGCATTTGATGCTGGTGATACTGATGGGCAACCAGAGATAGACAATGATGGCAATGACTCAGAGCAAAGAAATGAGAATGTAATTGTTTGCCAAGGTGTAGAGTGGCACATCTGTGACTGTGTATCAGATGATGTAAGAGTCCAGCCATGGTTTAGTGCAAAACTTCTATGGGTCGATGGCTGCTGTGCTGCAGAAAGAATTCCTATTCAGTATTTTAAGATGTCCTTTCCAACTCAAATGGTGCCGGACATACTTATGTGGAGTGGAATTGCAATGCCAATCAAGAGAAGAAAATGGACTAAGGCAGAGTTCTGGCGGCTTCTAGGTATCATCTGCACCCTCACATGTCACCACCAGTAAAGGCGTGACCTGTGGAGTCTTCAAGATGGAATTTTCCCTGCTCCCAGATTTGGAAGTTGCTATGGGATCTCACGACAAAGATTTGAAACACTGCTTCGATACTTGAGATTTTGCCCTCCAGAAGAGTTTGAAAGTACTCAGGATAGATGGGCACCAGTACGTAGGCTAGTCGATGGATTTAATAAGCGGCGAGCGGAGACTTTTTACCCATCTTGGAGCATCTTTGTGGATGAGAGCATAAGTGCTTGGAGAGGTAAGGATGGAAACTACTGCTCAGATGGGATGCCACATGTAGCAAAGACTAAAAAGAAAACCAAAAGGAGTTGGAGCCGAACTGAAGGATGCAGCATGCTCTCAAACTCAGGTCATCATTGCTCTTGAAATCCAAGAAGAGAAGGAAGAGATGGCAACGAAGAAATACATGCAGGAATGGAAAAAAGCAGGTACAGCTCAAGTCTTGAGACTCACAGAACCATGGCATGGTTCTGGCAGAGTCATTAATGCTGATTCAGCTTTTGCCAGTGTCACAACAGCTGAAGCCTGTAGGAAGTACGGCCTGCATTTCACTGGTTTAGTCAAAACTGCTACTACCAAGTTCCCAATGAAGTATTTTAATGACCTTGAGTATAATGAGCCAGGCGACCATCATGTTCTCACTGCTTCAATCAATGAGCATTCATACATTGCTTGTGGATGGATGGATTCAACTAGGAAACACTTCATTTCCACACACAACACAACACTAGAGGGACAACCCACATGGTAAGAGGCGTTGGTGTGAGACTGAATCTGAAGAGCATGAAGGTACAGAAGTGTACTTTCATTACACGAAGAGGCCCAAGCTTGTAGAACACTACTTTTATTCAGCCAAAATAATCGATGTACATAACCATGCCAGGCAATCTGGTCTGTCCTTGGAAACATCTTGGGGAACACAGCAATGGGATCACAGGGTATTGTCTACATTGCTAGGGATAATTGAAACTGATGCATACCATATGTGGTACAATTTCCACCCAAATGGAAAGAAATGGTCTCATGCTGATTTCACAGAGGAGATTGCAGAGGCATTATTGAAGACTAGTACTGACACACACAGACTGTCTACATCATCTGATACTTCTGATGTTGATCCAAGTAATGTAGGTGGTTTACCTCATGAATTTTGTCCATTAAAAGAACTACCAATGTACCTGAAATCTGTATCTGGTCATCGTGCATTGAGGAGGTGTTCTGTATGCAGTTCTCTAGCAAGTTACTTTTGTACAATATGCTCCAATGTTGAACACGGGCAGATAGTTTCTATTTGTGGACTGTCTTCAAAGAGAGGAAGCAACTGCTTAGTAAAGCACATCGTGTGACACTCATTATAGCTGAAGCACTTACACATATTCAGTGATGTCATGTATTTGTGCATGTATAACCTTCTAAATGTTTCTATATATAGTTGTGTAATGCTGACAAGGGTAGCCTTCAATGCGTAATGTGCAAAGAAATTATTCAAGCAACAGTATCATTGCAATGCCAGAGCTCAATTTAAGAAACAATATTGTAAATATGTATGTAATTGAATAAGTGTACTCTATATCGTAGATACATGATTTAGGATACCAAATATACCTTTAGAATGAGTGCAACACTTATGGATGATTAGTTACAACGGAAAACACAAAATGTGTTCGCAAATTTTGTAACTGTTAAACTGGTTTAACACACCGTTTAACAGCGAACGGTCAATCTATGATTAACAAACAGTTAAACCACCGATTCAATTCCATGCTATACCTATACTATGAGTGCTTGAAGATGATTAAAAATTATAATTGAGATTCAAATCTAACAAACTTAGAGCACCAGAAGTTACTTTTCCATATTTGCTTCTGGTTTTATCCTCGTCTTTCAAAAAGTTCGTTTGTCAATCGGACGACTGACCTATTTAGTGATGTCGAAAGTATTGTTTGTCAGAGCTTAGGTTTGTGCCCTTGCGAAGGCCGTGATCAGAGCTAAGGTTTGTGCCCTTGTGAAGGCCGTGATTGGAGCTAAGGTTTGTGCCCTTGTGAAGGCTGTGATCAGAAATCATGCAGCAGCAGCATTATACGGGGCCAACCGGAAGAGCAGGAATTTTGTTGGTATTGTTTGCAACAAGTTGGTGTAGGCAGAAGTAGAAAATGGTGGGGTCAACTTCGCGACAGTGAAAAGGACGGTAGATTTGAGCACCAGAGCCTTAACTTTGCGGGCTGAGGACTCTTCAATGGTGTTGGTTTGACAGGGTTAGTCAGTGCTCCAACATTGCTAAATGATGTGGCAGCAACTAGCAATGAAGACGAGCCTAACATCTCGTGAGCCACGTATTCTCAACGAGACAACAGATAGGGATAGAGAGGAAGATGATGATGCCGATTTGGAAATAGATGTGGTGTTCAATGGCAGTCACCGACGGTGTTGTTGAAGATTCCAGAACTCATCTGCATTATAGTGCCAAGCTTCTTTGGGAGTTTATGTCTGAGTGGAAGCCAATCCATCACTACAGAATGTCCTTTTCCTACACAGATGCTCCCAGATACCATCACATGGAGTGCTAAGGCAATGCCCTCGAAGAAAAAGAAGATTGAGGTTTGGAATCTTCTGGGCACCATACAACGTACAACAAACAGAAGATGAGATCTCTGGAGCACAGTTCATGGAATATTTCCTGCACCAAAGTTTGGGAGTCGATTTGGTATTTTGCGTGGAAGGTTTGAAGAACTATTGAAGTACGAGCAGTTTTGCCCCCCCCCCCCCCCCCCCCCCCAAGAGGAATTTTCAGATGCAAATGACAAGTGGCCACCTGTTCGCAGACTTATTGAGGTCTTCAGAAAGCAACAAGCTGCAAAATTCTTTCCAACATGGAGCATTTGTGTAGATGAGAATATTGGAGGGAAAAGGATGGCAATTACTGTCCAGATGGTATGTCCCATGTGACCAAGACCGCAAGAAAACCTAAAGGAGTTGGAGCAGAGCTAATGGATGCAGTGTGTGCAGTGACTCAGATGATCATTGCACTAGAAATACAGGAGGGAAAGGAAGCAATGGCTACTCAAAAGTACATGCAGGAGTGGAAGAAAATAGGCACAGCTCAAGTATTATGACTAACTGAACCGTGGCATGGTACAGGTAGAGTCATCAATGCATTTGCAAGTGTAACTACTGCCGAGGCATGTCCTATGTATGGCATGCATTTTACAGGTTTAGTGAAAACAGCTACAACAAAGTTTCCCATGGATCATTTCAGGGATTATGAGTACAAGGAACAAGGAGATCATCATGTTCCTACTGCAACTATCAATGGGCATCCATACATGGCAGGTGGTTGGAGTGCATTTCATATCTACCCACAACACAACACTAGAAGGCAATCCTCATGGAAAATGGCGTTGATGTGAGATTGACTCTGATGACTTCAAGGGCACAGAGGTGTGCATTCGCTATACAAAGAGGCCCAAGGTAGTAGAGGACTACTTTGAGTCTGCAAAGGTAGTGGATGTCCATAACCATGCACGACAGGGAGGTCATTAATTAGAAACTGCTTGGAATACTCAGCGATGGGACCACAGAGTGCTGTCAACCTTAAGAGACTGATGCACACCACATGTGGTATACATTTCATCCTGGGGGTAAGAACTGGTCACATGCTGACTTTAATGGAGGGTAGTGCTCCTGGCCTTTGAAACTGGTTCAAAAACTGGACTGAAAACTACATTGGCAAAACATTCAAGTGATAATATCGATAACTGTGATTCAAAAGGACTGCCCTATGATTTTCAGCCATTAAACACATCACCACCACAGTATACTAGATAGAAAAAAACACGGAACATGTGCTTTGAGGAGGTGTTCAATTTGCTCTTCACTTGCAAGCTGCTACTACACTGTATAGTGCATAGTGTTTGTGGTTTAGCCTCAACACGAAGTAGTGAATGAATTGTAAAACATACTTTGCTGTAAATATTCAATGCAACTGGACTGTGCTGAGTACTGCATGCAATCTGTTCATCATGCAACTGGGACTGTGCTGAGTACTGTATGCAATCTGTTCATCATGCAACTGGGACTGTGCTGAGTACTGCATGCAATCTGTTAATCATACAACTGGGACTGTCCTGAGTACTGTATGCAATCTGTTCATCATGCAACTGGGACTGTGCTGAGTACTGTATGCAATCTGTTCATCATGCAACTGGGACTGTGCTGAGTACTGCATGCAATCTGTTAATCATACAACTGGGACTGTCCTGAGTACTGTATGCAATCTGTTCATCATACAACTGGGACTGTGCTGAGTACTGCATGCAATCTGTTCATCATGCAACTGGGACTGTCCTGAGTACTGTATGCAATCTGTTCATCATGCAACTGGGACTGTTCTGAGTACTGCATGCAATCTGTTCATCATGCAACTGGGACTGTCCTGAGTACTGCATGCAATCTGTTCATCATGCAACTGGGACTGTGCTGAGTACTGTATGCAATCTGTTCATCATGCAACTGGGACTGTTCTGAGTACTGCATGCAATCTGTTCATCATGCAACTGGGACTGTGCTGAGTACTGTATGCAATCTGTTCATCATGCAACTGGGACTGTGCTGAGTACTGCATGCAATCTGTTCATCATGCAACTGGGACTGTTCTGAGTACTGCATGCAATCTGTTCATCATACAACTGGGACTGTTCTGAGTACTGTATGCAATCTGTTCATCATGCAACTGGGACTGTGCTGAGTACTGCATGCAATCTGTTCATCATGCAACTGGGACTGTGCTGAGTACTGCATGCAATCTGTTCATCATGCAACTGGGACTGTCCTGAGTACTGCATGCAATCTGTTCATCATGCAACTGGGACTGTCCTGAGTACTGCATGCAATCTGTTCATCATGCAACTGGGACTGTGCTGAGTACTGCATGCAATCTGTTCATCATGCAACTGGGACTGTCCTGAGTACTGCATGCAATCTGTTCATCATGCACTGGGACTGTGCTGAGTACTGCATGCAATCTGTTCATCATACAACTGGGACTGTGCTGAGTACTGCATGCAATCTGTTCATCATGCAACTGGGACTGTCCTGAGTACTGCATGCAATCTGTTCATCATGCAACTGGGACTGTGCTGAGTACTGTATGCAATCTGTTCATCATGCAACTGGGACTGTTCTGAGTACTGTATGCAATCTGTTCATCATGCAACTGGGACTGTTCTGAGTACTGTATGCAATCTGTTCATCATGCAACTGGGACTGTTCTGAGTACTGCATGCAATCTGTTCATCATACACTGGGACTGTTCTGAGTACTGTATGCAATCTGTTCATCATGCAACTGGGACTGTTCTGAGTACTGCATGCAATCTGTTTATCATACAACTGGGACTGTCCTGAGTACTGTATGCAATCTGTTCATCATGCAACTGGGACTGTGCTGAGTACTGCATGCAATCTGTTCATCATGCAACTGGGAGCAATCTGTATGCAATTCATGGCAACTGGGACTGTCCTGAGTACTGCTGCAATCTGTTCATCATGCACTCAGTTTATACTATCATTTTATTCACCAATCATGAGTTTAGAAAATGTTAAACCAGTTTAACATCGCCTTTAACACACTATGATTAAACACCGCATGTGACTTTTCACTTTATGAAAGTGACGACACAACAGGGGTTGATGTAAATATGTCTGACTGCAGGCTACTTGAATACAGTTGACACATTCAATTTCGCGTCAAAACTATTCACATAACATTGCATGTGACTTCACTGGCAGCAACAATACTACATGTACACCCGGTTGGTTCTACATCACATGTGCCAAGCAAGATCCTGACAACCAATACAACAAACAAAGCTGCCGAACTTGTAAGATTATATCATTGATTAATTATTACCCCTACTTTGAAAAAAGGTGACAAATTTTCTGCATGAGAAGATGCTGCTATGTTTTTATACCAGCAATTGTGTATTTTTGTACTGTTGTTTACATACTCAATACCATCATTTCCATTTGAATCATTGACTAGGGTAATTAACCAATTAAAATAATACATTTTACCACCAATGCGCTAGTTACATGATTATGACCTTACAGTTACTGGTATTTAAACTTCGTAACCTAACACGTCACTAACAAATAAATAAAACCAGCAATCAACAACAGAATGTACATTTGAATAATGGAGTTAGTGATGTAAGATAGGTGACGTGGGAATATCATCATCCCCATACCACAAAACTAGCACCCTACATTCCTTTGCAATGCACACAAACTACTAGTGGAGACAGCAAAATGCATATAATTGCAGGACTGCCCAGAAACCAGGTGACCTCATGCATCCAGGTGATCTGACCACCAAGAGTGGCTAGACAGCTACATAACCTTGAAGCCATGAAAGATATAATTTCAAAACTACCATATCGGTCGATTTTTAGAACCTGCATCCAGGCGCTATGTTCCTATGTGCCCCTATAATGATTCCGAAGATGAAGACAAAAAAAGAACAAGATGGAGACAGACAATTGCAAATCTGGGGAATGGTGAGTGCATAGCCATGTGGCACCTCCACTCAAATGTGACACAGTACATAACACCCCTTATTGCACACATGACGCCAGAGCATAGTGCACAGGTGACCATTACATCAATGAATCCACTCACCAGTAGTTGGGGTCATCCATCTTAGATAAGAACTCATCCAGCTGTGAAGAAAGGTCAACAAAACCAGCTGCATGATGTGTAACATTTCACTCACACTACACAGACGCGCACGCGCGCGCACACACAACACACACACACACACACACACACACACACACACACACACACCACACACACCACACACACACACACACACACACACACACACACACACACACACACACACACACACACACACACACACACACACACACACACACACAACACACACACACACACACACACAGTCCCTCCTACCTGGTCTCCTTTTTCACCTGGACGAATGATCTTTTTCCCTCCCAAGTCATAGCCAATATGAGGATAGTCTTCATACCATTCTTTGGGTATATTTCCAACAGTGTTACGAATTTCCTTCATATGAAAACCATATGAAAATCAACTTGTTACATCTGCATTCCTTGTGACCACAAAATAAGCACCATTGAATGGCATATAAAATTAGGCTGCAGTGCAAACTATGAAATCAAATATAAGCCGCATACAGGATGCTCCAAACACATACCAATTTAAAAGCTCCCACCTAACCACCTACGCTCTACAAAATATCCAGATGAAAGTGGGAGGGTGGGTGGGTGGGAAGTTGGGAGGGGTAAAGGGTGGGAGGGAGGTGAGATGAGAGGGTGGGAGGGAGGAGATAGAAACAATTAAATGAGAGAAGTATCAAATCTACACATTAACTCCACAGTCAAAACAAAGTAAAAAGAAGCTTGCTATTGGTTAGTAGGTTTATGTGCTATTAGAAGTGCATGTATGCACACCCCCACCCAACAGGGAATGTGACCAATATCATATGAAGCCGTAGCTAAACACATTCCAAACCACCAGGTACTGACAGGCAAAAGATGGTACTAGTGCCACTAACTCCCCAGTTACAGCATACTTTGATTATCCTAAACGAGAAGCTAGAATGCGAGCTTGCTGGTACAATAACTACACACTAACTATTTGAATGAAGTCAAATAACCTCCGACCTTGGTACTAGCTACGCCACAGCCCAACAACACCTGCCCCAAAGCTAAAACAATGGCGTTTTTACCTCCTCATCAGATGTGTCAGTCTCCTCTGCCTCCCTCCAAGACGGTTCCCCTTGGGTTCCCATGGCAGCAGGCCCCTCCTCTGCTGCTGTCACAGCTGCTCTCCTAGAAGGCTTCTCTCTCAGCCTGCTCACACCCTCCTGCAAAGAATAGCAGGTGTTGATCTCATGGTGAGAAATTGGTAACAGAACATATGTCAGGTGGGAACCACAGGAAAGGACAACACTTGTGAATGCAATGTGGAGGTGGGCACAATATAACACGTGATGTTGGTAGTATGTAAGAAGGTGAGGACCAATCACAACCTCCTAACATCCACTAATCACACATGCAGTGAAACAGACTGTCTATACAACAATGCTCAAGTGGCATAGAATACATATATAATATATGCATTGTAGCTGGACTTGAGGGCTCTCAGCGTCTGATGCAAGTGAGAACCCTATTGATCTATGATATGCACACAAGATCAGACGCAGGTTATCACCTCCTCTCTCTTGTCACTTAAAAGCTCATTGTCCTCGTCTTCCTCCACTGCATCCTCATCTTCATCACCTTCTGAATCACTAGTGTCTGGCTCTTCATCTAACCCAGAATACTGGCTTTCTTCTGACTCTGATTCGTCTTCAATATTCACTGCTGGCTGCAACACACTTGTTATCCAGCGCTCAAAACCGAGCAAAATGTACGATGCGTTAATAAAACCTCTACACACACGTGGAAAGCATAAATGTATGGCACGCCTACACCACTCCAATTAACGATCACCAACAGTTAAATGTTACTGTGTTGGATATGCGCATTATCGGCGAAGCACCTCTGACAGTAAGTCGATGTCATGAGCATCTGCGTTCTCTTTGGCTGGCGCTGCTTGATCTCGGACTTTACGCTTAGACATCGTACATCACGTGCATAAGGTACGCATGCGCAGAAGTTGTCATAGCTGCAGCAAGTCAACCGTTGTGTCAAACAATCTGCGCATGAAATTGAAACCTACCGTTTGCGATTTGTTACTGGGAGTGGCGGAAACAAAACAAAACCGTTAACGCTACAGTTTCTGAGAAAGTCCTCAGTTCACGAGGACACAATAGAATTTTATGTACAGTACAATGTCAGAAATGCACAACACACAGAGTTAAAAGCAGTCACTAGAAAAATATTATATCATACATAATGCATGAGCAACATGGACACACAGAAGTGAGCAGAAAAGTGTGATCTTAATCCAATTAAGGCAGCTACACTATTCTGCAGCTGCTGCCAAGTCTAGGACAACGTTGCTTGAGAGACTTGGCTCCTTTGCAATCTTCATGAACTTTGTGGATGAGTACTTGTTCCTGACAGCTTGCTGCTTAGAGGTAGTCATGGCTACCACCTGCTGTGCCATCTTGCGTACGCACGGCAGAATATTGTCTTCGGAATAGTTGCTGTAATGCTCCAGTGTTGTGGTCCACTGTGCAGATGAGTCGGCCAGCTTCATGGAGAGGTAGAGAGCAGCTGCAGCCTGCTTGGAGGGTGTGAACTGGAGCATTCCGTACTCCTGCAGACACAGCTCTGTGAGGAACTTGGCCATCGTGTGGATCTCAGGTGTGGCCTGTGCAAAGAGGAACAGCAGACACAGGATATTAACTGCGGAAAATAAATGTGAAAACCTTGCCACATCAGCTAGAGCCACAGAGCTCTATGAAGTAATAATGGCAGAAACAGCCTGGAAAACATACAACACACACACACACACACACTCAAACACACACACACACACACACACACACACACTCAAACACACACACACACACACACACACACACACACACTCAATTACACACACTCTCAAACACACAACACAACACACAATATAGTACTCTAAGTTTATCCTATCCTTTGCACTTGTCTGAACCTATATGTATCTGCAAAGTCCTATTTGACCAGCTGACGATACATTCTCTCCCAAATTACACAGTTGATGACACACAGTAGGCAATATAAAAGAAAGATCATTTCTGTGAAAGCTGTTATACACTTAGTATGAAAATTGGCAGGGAATAAAAAATATTTACTGGTATTATATAACTGCGCCATTTTGCAACCCTGATTTTTCAACAACACTGTTGTGTGACCAGAACACGTGGGTATTCATTTGTGCATGCAAATTCATATCATAACAACTTTGTTGCAAATAGGTATCCCTTCGAGACCCTCCTTCACAGTCGAGATCACTGCATCAGAACTATTTCATTGGTATCCAAACTACAAGGCACAGGAAAGTATGACAAAGAACAATACCATCCATTTTATAACAACGTGGTGTGGAGAATAACAAGAGAATGTCTTTTCACAGTGCAACATAACTCTTAAGAAAAACAGCAAACAAACTGAATAATGTTGTTTGATCTCATACTTTAAATTGTTTGTTTGAGCAAGAACATGGACAAACATCAAAATATATTGTGCAAGACATACATTTCTATTTGTTGACCACTATGATACCATGCCTACCATTAATATAAAACATGAGCTATCCTAATAAATGTGCTGTAGACTTTTAAGGTAAACCTCCCAAAGAAGACCAGCTCATATGCTTTTGTTTACAAATGGCAGTACTTACATCTCCAGCTCTTGAATATCTTCTCAGAAAGTGCAGGCTGAGTGGTGCGCCCAGACTGTAGTCCAATGACAACAGCATACCCTGTTCCATATCTCTGATTTCTTGGCTCGAATAGGTGTTGTCAGTGATGTACACAAAGTCCCGGACCTCAGGTGCATACATCTCCTCATACTTGCTGGCCACCAGCATGGCTGTCACACCCACAAGTTGAAGTTTTGACTTCTCTATGTGATTGTTCTACACAAAGGCAATGAAACAGTATTGATGTGGTGAGGTACAAGAATGATCTAAAATGACATCAGACATCCACACCCACACAATTTGTACACACACTGATGACATTAGCATGTGTACACACACACACACACACACACACACACACACACACACACACACACACACACACACACACACACACACACACACACACACACACACACACACATATAAAGTCCACAACATAAGGTGAACACAACACAAATGTATACATACAACTATATACAGCAGGGTCATGACAAATAAACTCAAGCACACATAAGCAATATAGATGAACACACACACACACACACACACACACACACACACACACACACACACACACACACACACACACACACACACACACACGTGCAATAATACAGAAAAATAGATGTTCCACAAACACAGAGATGATAGTCTTCAAGACATTTGGCAGTAACGTACTTGAAGGTATCTGTCAATGATGGAAATTGTGAGGAAAAGGGTTTCCTGAAGAAGGGTGAACCGAAGATGAACTTGGACGAGCCAATCCACCAATATACATCTCATCTTGGCATTGATCTGAGGTTGATCACTCATGTAGATCGGTTTCACTTGAAAGGTTGCCTTGAAAAAGTGACATGTTTATGATATGCAGTACTCTAAATAACGCAAATCAACAACTTACCTCGAGTTTCTCCATATACTTGTAGATATCTTTCACGTACTCACAACAGAGCTGCGGGTTTTCTATGTCAAAGGCGTCGATGTCCTCGATAACCTCATCAGCTCCCAGTTCCATTGCTCGCATAGGTGACTCGATATCAATCGTTTCGGCTTTTACCGGAGGTGGTGGCTTCTCGACCACGGTTTCGTGATGTTCTTTGACTACTTGTGGTTTTTGTTTGACTAGAAAAGCGTTTCGTTCGGTTACGTTGTTGCTTATCGTTCCAAGTGCTGCTCTTGGCTTTGCCGCCTCAGGCTTGAAGAGACCTTTCGTGACTGGATGATGAGTGGCATTTTCACCGATGCGCTGAGTCCTTGTCACCATCGCCATTTCTCTTGCCTCCCTTGGTCGTTTAAAAGTAGTTAAAAAGATACCACTAACTCGAACAAGAACAGAGAGACGACGCCCTGACCTAACACTATAAAAGGTTAATATTTGAATTTCGAACCGCGTACTACCGTTACGCATGCGTACAGCGTTGGGCACGTGATTATTGGCGGTCGCGAAATTTAAATGGTCAATTGATTTCCGTTCTCATTGAATATTGTTCTTTGTCCAGCTTATGTGGTGAGCGCCATATGAAAAAAAAATCGCATGTCACATCGCATGTGCCTTGTTTTGTTCCTAGTTTTCCTCCTACATGTACATAATAGACACCTAACCAAGTTTTTTCAGTTAGCGTGCGTGATGTATACAGTCACCTCAGAATGGAGGGAGAATGGTCCGTAAACCCTTGCAATGTGTAATAATAATGACAGTAACTTGAGCTGAACTTTACATATACACTGTATGATGTACATAAATACAAATAGACCACAATCATTTTTTAACAGATGGAAATATAGGACTGTGCACAACATACACAGGCTAAGGGTCCGTGTATATTTGGGCCATTTCGTAATTCGGTATTAAATTACCAAAAGCAGGATGTTGACGTATATCGGGCTCGCCACGTTCTCACTTTGTGGATAATTGAAGTACGGAGTTTAGAGAAATATTTCCTGCATTCTTAGCTTCGTTTTTTTTTCAGAATAGGATGCGAACGTGACCACATTTTGGAGTTTCGTTTGATATCAAAACGCGAGAAGAGGATGGGAACGTGACCTGCATGGAACGCGACCCTGAACCAGGACCGGGAGCTAGAACTGGAGTCAGAGCGATGCTGGCTCCTCCCCCTGTATGAATGTAACGTCAAGGTAAGATACGCGAGCCCGTTATTTGCCCGCTACTTTGCTATTACGCCCCCTTACCAGCATGACGTATTTTGTGAATTACGTGGGGGGGGGGGGGAAGAAAAAAACAAACATGAAAATTACTTTGGAGCCTCTCAATAGTGGAGGGTCCATGGGGGATGGAGGACATATCTCGAATACCAAAAGACTGAGGGTAAAGTCGGTGATTACATATACACATACAATAAGTTTATGAAATGGCAGAATGAAAAGGCATAGTTTGGAGGCCTTAAGTGGCCCCTGAACCCCTGGCTGCTAGGACTAGCTTGTGCCCTTTGGGCACTTCCATTCAACTAGTCAAGATACACACCCACTTCCTTTCATTTTAGAACTTTCACCACACCACTTATTTAAAGCCTCCTACAGGCCTGATATATAGTGTGGGGCAAGACGAGTGTCAAAGATATTAATTGTGTGCCTAAAGTCCTCCTTCCTATGCCCCAGCTTCACAGGTATTATACTATTATGAACACAGTGGGAAAGCCACATCTGTGGCTAAAAGCAATGCCTAATGCATGTGATTAGGAAAATAGTATTCATTTAATTATGCACAGTTAAGTTATTGTATCAAAACCCTCATAAATCAACATATTCAAAACCCTCAGTTATTCAAGATTAAGATGAGAGATTATGATTATGTATAAGTAATGCAAGGTGGGAATATGCAGTGGAACAAATTAATTTCAAGTTAGTTATTGCCATTATTTGCTTTAAAGTTATCAAGGTTTGATAAAATCCACTATGAAATGAAGAAACGCCATTTGACTTAGAAATTATGTAATATCGAGTTATAAATGTCAATGTCCATTAACAGTGTAATGGTCATTTAATGTTTTGAATTTAATTTATTTATTTATTTTTTACTAGCAAAGCAAATAAAATTTAATTTAAAACTTTGATTCAGGGTTTATAAATCCTACAATTAATTAGAAGTTGTGATGCATTATCATATGACATGTATTATTTTTACACCTATTAAGAGTAATAACACAATTCATATTCATAAATAGGTCTGGCAAGTCTGGCATGCGCCGGACCAGTTTGGAAGGTACGGGGAGGGGGAGGGGGGGGAGAGGGGAGGGGGATTTGGAAGGTACGGGGAGGGGGGGATTTGGAAGGTACGGGGAGGGGGGGATTTGGAAGGTACGGGGAGGGGGAGAGGAAAAAAGACATGAAAATTACAATCATGACTTCTGAGCCTCTCAATAGTGATGGTACATATTTCTATTGCACCAAGAGGCAGCATGTATGCAGGGAATTAAATGAATTTCAGAAGAGATTACGTGCAACAATGCACGGAGTCGAGAAACCCCGTTTCAATAGGGTTACTTCTCACAAATGTGCTGACTCATTGTGTGTGTGTGTTTGTGTGTGTGTGTGTGTGTGTCTTCAACATGACCATGAAGTAGTGGCTGTTTGATTTTATTTCATATTAAATGCCTTAAATTCAATCCCCAATTACAAATTTCTTTGTTGGTGACTCCTGTGGATGGAAATTACAGTTGAGCAAACCCTTCAAGCCCCAGTCACTATTGAGGCCAGACAGACAACAACAAGGAGAAGAATTTTGCTTTTGATGGAGTCGTTTGTAGTACTAGAGTTCACTAACTGTAGACTATTATGTGCATTTGTTATTGCATATTGTTTGCCACGTACCTTGATTAGATTACATAATTTTGGCATGTCCCTACCCGGATTGTGGTTATATCAATTACTCCAATTACCTAGTGAAACGAGATGATTAAAAAAATTCTCTTGTGAAATATAACAAGGTTGAGTGTAATGGGAAATTACACAGTCCTACTAGATATTTAGCACGTTTATAGGGCCCTAAAATGTACATGTGCTAAATATAGGTCTGTGTCATTTTCACTAGGAAGGAGGACTTTAGGCACACAATATCTTTGACACTCGTCTTGCCCCACCCTATATATCAGGCCTGTAGGAGGCTTTAAAAAAGTGGTGTGGTGAAATTTCAAAAACGAAAGGAAGTGGGTGTGTATCTTGACGAGTTGAATGAAAGAGCCCGAAGGGCACAAGCTAGGCCTAGCAGCCAGGGGTTCAGAGGGCCACTTAAGGGCCCCTGCCCTCCAAACAATGCCTTTTCATTCTGCCATTTCATAAACTTATTGTATGTGTATATGTAATCACCGAGTTTACCCTCAGTCTTTTGGTATTCGAGATATGTCAGTTCGACCCCTCCGTCCCCTCCACTATTGAGAGGCTCCAAAGAAATTTTCATGTTTGTTTTTTTCTCCCCCCCCCCCTCGCGTAATTGACAAAATACGTCATGCTGGAAGGGGGGTGTAGACCGTAATAGCAAAGTAGCGGGCAAATTACGGGCTCGCGTATCTTACCTTGAGTTCCAGTGACGTTGCATTCATACAGGGGGAGGAGCCAGCATCGCTCTGACTCCAGGGTCGCGTTCCATGCAAGTCACGTTCCCATCCTCTTCTCGCGTTTTGACATCCTGAAAAAAACGAAGCTAAGAATTTTTCTCTAAACTCCGTACCTCAATTATCCACAAAGTGAAAACGCGAGCCCGATATACGGGAAAGTTTCCGAGAAAAGGGACCTAGCGTGTATTATAAAAAAGCATAATAAAAATGCCTTACGTTTGAAATGCTATAACTTCCGAAGGGTTAACGCTATCGTCTTCCTATTTTCAGTACTTCATACAACACCATTTCTCTATGGTCAAATACATTTTGGGATCTTGAACATGCTCCATGCCAGTATCGCGATGTCCGATACCCCAAGGGGTTCAAACCCGCCATAACTTTCTGTAGGAGTAATCAAATCGCTTCAAATTCGGTTTGTAGGTGGAGAGGTCCTATATCTATCTATTTGTTCTGTTCGTTAATTTTTATGCAATCCGTTACGGAGATACAGTTGAACAAACTACGTGCACATTTTCGCGCTCGCTTCGCGCCAATGATTTGGGCAAATTGCGCTCCGCTCAATGTATGGGGAGGCGGGGATTATTACATTGGCGCGAATCAAGCGGGAAAACGTGCACGTAGTTTATTCAACTGTATCTCCGTAACAGATGGCATAAAAATTAACGAACAGAACAAATCGATAGGTATAGGACCTCTCTACCTACATACCGAATTTGAAGCGATTTGATTACTCCTACAGAAAGTTATGGCGGGTTTGAACCCGGTGGGGTATCGAATGTTGCAATACTGGCAAGGAGCAAGTGCAAGATCCCAAAAAGTATTTTACCATAGAGAAATGGTGTAATATGAAGTGCTGAAAATAGGAAGACGATAGCGTTAACCCTTCGGAAGTTATAGCATTTCAAACGTAAGGCATTTTTATTATGCTTTTTTATAATACACGCTAGGTCCCTTTTCTCGGAAACTTTCCCATACATGTACGTCAACATCCTGCTTTTAGT
Source organism: Ephydatia muelleri (assembly GCA_013339895.1). NCBI lineage: Eukaryota > Metazoa > Porifera > Demospongiae > Spongillida > Spongillidae > Ephydatia > Ephydatia muelleri. The sequence goes on from JABACO010000018.1 coordinate 5,252,470, forward strand.
CATTGCCGAATTACGACATGGCCCAAATATACACGGACCGCTAAGGATGTGTGGTGTCTTGCTAGTGTGCAGGGAGTGCTGCTCCATCATCAAACCCTAGTGAGCAGGGAGTGCTGCTCTATCATCAAACCCTAGTGAGCAGGGAGTGCTGCTCCATCATCAAACCCTAGTGTGCAGGGAGTGCTGCTCCATCATCAAACCCTAGTGAGCAGGGAGTGCTGCTCCATCATCAAACCCTAGTGAGCAGGGAGCGCTGCTCCATCATCAAACCCTAGTGAGCAGGGAGCGCTGCTCCATCATCAAACCCTAGTGTGCAGGGAGTGCTGCTCCATCATCAAACCCTAGTGAGCAGGAAGTGCTGCTCCATCATCAAACCCTAGTGAGCAGGAAGTGCTGCTCCATCATCAAACGGTAGACCACTTCGCCATTTCACTCTAGGCTAGCAGCTCTCAGAATTGCAAACAATAATAAGGAGTTCTCAGAATTGCAACAAGTAAGAATCTGACCAAACCAACTGTTTCTGAAAGATTCCCATTTGATTGCTATACAGAACATGCATACGTAAATAAAAGAGTTAATCATGGTAAAGCTGCACAATTGTTCCTACTGGATTCAGATTTCCATTCTCCGTTTTATTTTATATGTGCTGTGCGCAGGCATATAATGGTTACAGTGCAAAGGTCATTTTGCTGCATCTAACCTAGTACCTCACTCAATGACTCTGCTGCTATTTTAGCAGAGCAAAATGGTTCAACACATGCAAGGCTGATGCAATTTTGTACATTAGCATTGTGGATGCAGGCCAGTTATAAAAAGATTATGTCTTTCAATACCACTGGCATTTCACATCTAGTTGTGATGCAGGATACCCAGACCTTCTTTGTTGTTGTGTACTATCCAGAGTATGTTGCACAACAGTAAACTCAGTCACCACCATCACATTATGAAGAGTGGTTGGATCTAGTGCCAGTGCATCCCTAAACCTGTCTGGAGAAAGCTAAATATCATGATAAAATAATAATAGTTGTTCAGCATGAGAAAACACACACATGTGTACAAATAATTATGAAGGAAAATAGATATGTACAACATTATTCATTTATGTTGGAAGTACCAACCAGCTGCATCATCCAATCCATTATCCCTTCTCCATTTGACTCAAGAACCTCTCAAACCCAAGCCTGCTGCTTGATTGATTGCAACCTTGCCTCTGTCACCTCACTGTATGGCATTTTAGCAATCCTGTCAGCCTATATCTTATCCATACTGGTAGTCAGATCCAGCTGTTGTGTTTGAACATGGGCTGGCTGAGATAGCAACTACACTGGCAAAAAAAAACTGATCGGTGAGTTGAGTCATATGAGCGACTAAGGCCAGTTCTGTTCTTCTCCTCACAGAAGAATCATTACCTACTTCCATTTTGCACTATTGACGTGCTAGGTCATGGGGTTTAATGATGTCATCCATACGTTCGTACGCATGCGTATCCAAGCCCAGGTGGTTCGAAATTCAAATATAAACCGTATATCAAGTCATACTTATATTTTTAATACCTCTTTACAAGTAGAGAAAGACGAGATGGCGATGGTGAGAGCCCAACATCTTGACGAAAACACAACTCGCTTGCCAGGAGCGAAAGCAGTCTTCAAACCACAGGCAGCCAAGACCGCCAAGCCGAGGGCAGCTTTGGGAACAATTTGCACCAACTTGACCGAGCGTAACGCTTTCCTACAAGGAGTGAAGCAGAAAGAAAAGTCAGCTGTTGCCCCTCGCGAAGTCAAACCTGTGCTACCGACGGTAGTAGAGTCTGAACTACCGACGATAGTAGAACTGGCTATAGAGGACATCGACGCGTTTGACATAGAGGACCCGCAGCTCTGTTGTGAGTACGTGAAAGATATCTACAAGTATATGGAGAAACTCGAGGTAAGTTGTTGATTTGTGTTATTTAGAGTACTGTATATCATAAACATGTGTTTGGTACTGTCTTTTCAAGACAACCTTTCAAGTGAAACCGATCTACATGAGTGATCAACCTCAGATCAATGCCAAGATGAGATGTATATTGGTGGATTGGCTCGTCCAAGTTCATCTTCGGTTCACCCTTCTTCAGGAAACCCTTTTCCTCACAATTTCCATCATTGACAGATACCTTCAAGTACGTTGATCACCCCAATGTCTTGAAGACTATCATCTCTGTGTTTGTGGAACACTCTATATCACTGTGTCATGTATTCATATATGTACGCTCTTCTGTGTGTTTGTTCTTCTGCGTGTGTGTGTTTGAAGTTCTGTAACATGTGCTGCTCTGTGTCCTGTATGTATGTGTGTGTGTGTATGTGTGTGTGTGTGTGTGTGTGTGTGTTGTGTGTGTGTGTGTGTTCTTGTACCTCACTACTTTCATAATGTTTCATTGCCTTTGTGTAGAACAATCACATAGAGAAGTCAAAACTTCAACTTGTGGGTGTGACAGCCATGCTGGTGGCCAGCAAGTATGAGGAGATGTATGCACCTGAGGTCCGGGACTTTGTGTACATCACTGACAACACCTATTCGAGCCAAGAAATCAGAGATATGGAACAGGGTATGCTGTTGTCATTGGACTACAGTCTGGGCGCACCACTCAGCCTGCACTTTCTGAGAAGATATTCAAGAGCTGGAGATGTAAGTGTATCACTGGTTTCCATGTTTTTATTTCTTTTTTCCAAGGAGTAGTTCCTGCTTCCATTAAATGATGTTAATATGGTGGGCACCCTATAGAGTACATGCACTTACATTAGATTCTGGGATTCTGGGTATTTGGTTTATCTGGTTTTTATGACTCTCCATCATTATCAATTGTACTGGCCTTTGTCCCAGACTGTGTGGTTGGTTGGTTGTTTGGTATTGCCCCTCTCTTGTATGAAAGGTGCTGTAACATCGTGGCTTGTCCATTGTCATACCTCTACGATGATGAGCACTTCACTGTAGTTGTTTTATCTAAAGCTACAACACGTGCTAATTCATATCTCAAAGTTGTCACACTTAATGTATTGCGGTTCGGTGTTTACCGACGATGACTGAGTTAACCCCCGAGTATAATTTTGGTGGAACATCACTATTTACATAGAATCAGTGCCTAAGAAAGGTACCAACTTCCATGACAAAAATATGTAAAGTTATCTTAGCGCAAACGTACTCCCCTTTTGAAAGAAATACCGCGTGTGTGTCCGTTGTTTGCATTTTTACACCAATCATTCACCTCGCAACCTGGCGAACAATTGATGTACTTAACAGAACTAGTTGTGACCTTTATCTTTTACTCTGTAGTTGTTCATAACAACATCTTTTTGTAGCACACTGCTTCTTGGCTAGAACTTAATTATATTCGTTTGGTTGTTATTCCGTTGTAAGCATTCTGGCTTGAGGTTGAACACATGCATGACTTCAACAATGACTACTGGTATACTCCCTCTGAGTGAGCGAAGCGGTACACTTGAAACGTATTCAGTATGCAATCAGAACGTCATGTTGAGAACAGCACATAGTAAGACTAAGTACAAAACCGGTGGGGGGGGGGGGGGGTGAGGGTTATGGTGCCCTATTTAACTAATGAGCCGTGACACAATTATGCCCACGTATATGTGTGAGTACGTCATAATTGATTTTGAATTTACCACAACTGTTTTTATATTGCTCTCGTTTTGTTTGCATAGCCAAATTGCTTAAAACAATGAGCACAATCTCAACACTGCAGCTTTTTACCTTTTGTTAATTATCATGAAATGATAAGTGGCAAATAGGTTGACACCAATAGGCGCTTTGAGAGTCATGCGGAAATTTTGACATCCATAAAGCTAGGGTTAGCCCCTAATTTTTGGGTTTAACCCTGTTTTGGACCGCAAGACATTAACACACTCCACACACTTCACATACAAGGAGAGCATTTCAAAGTCTGTTATGCGAAGCTGTGTGTAAAGGAAGAAGATTTGAACGAAGATTTGAGTCCTGGATTACATCAATTTGTCCTGATAAAAAAGCAGTGAAATAAAATCACTGCATGCTGTTTTCTATTGCCAGATTCCTTAACAACTAAGATTGGTTATTAAATTCTATTTAGTTGCTCCATAAATAGGGAAATGGCATTAAGTATTTTATAATCATTCCTATGTTAGTTTGGAATTCAGGGTGTGCCTGATGTGTGGTTTGTAGTACCTTTCACGGAGTATGGGTGTGTGTGAGATGTGGTAATGGTTGGTAGCATGAAATGGACTGGCACTTAAATTTTTTCTATCTTCCTGTTTTGTTATATCTGAAAATGACTATCACAACTTCATTGCAGTGAGGAAGGTGGAGCATAAGTGGCACTGTTGGGGGAGGGGGGGTGGGGGGGATAGGAGCTTGCTGTTGGCAGCAACTACATAATTTCACCGATGAGGTAATAGAGCATCTGTGTTAAGATCGGCATTTATAAGAATCACATCTGGTCCATGTATGGATCAGTGCTTTGCTTGTGGTAATATTCGCTATAAACATTTCTAACTTAACCTCAGTTTCATGAATTATGTCTTTATAATTCACGTAACACGGAAATTAAATGGTTCATCAATGCTTCTTGAGTACCTTGGAATTGTCAACAGTACGTGTAATTACCATTGTCCCGTATCGGGTGTGTTAAAATAATCTTGTGCCTTTAAATAATAATAAACTAATGACCTGTTTTTTATCGCTGCATTGCACAGGCCACACCTGAGATCCACACGATGGCCAAGTTCCTCACGGAGCTGTGTCTGCAGGAGTACGGAATGCTCCAGTTCACACCCTCCAAGCAGGCTGCAGCTGCTCTCTACCTCTCCATGAAGCTGGCCGACTCATCTGCACAGTGGACCACAACACTGGAGCATTACAGCAACTATTCCGAAGACAATATTCTGCCGTGCGTGCGCAAGATGGCACAGCAGGTGGTAGCCATGACTACCTCTAAGCAGCAAGCTGTCAGGAACAAGTACTCATCCACAAAGTTCATGAAGATTGCAAACGAGCCAAGTCTCTCAAGCAAGGTTGTCCTAGACTTGGCAGCAGCTGCGGAATAGCACTGGAACATGTGTGTTTGTGTTAAGTTGAACTAAGATCATGCATTTGTATGTCCCTGCCATCTTTCTCTGCTCTGTCGTGTGTCATATATGTCATGCACTGTTTTGATGTTCCTACTGTGCCATGTTTTATTTTTGTTCTGTTGGTGTACTGACTGCTTTAACCCTTCTTGTTTCCATGGTAGTGTACATGCCTTTAAATTCTGAAATATTGCATGTTATCTAGTCACACTCCTTTCTATTGCTCGATTGCATTGTCAAGTTATTCGATATTTGCTATAGATATTTGATTTGCAGTGGGATATGAGTTCACACAACTCCTGAAGTAATGTGTGCAAACATTCAATTTACACAAGAAGGATTGCTATTTGAATTTGATGGATGTGCTGTTACCATCACCATGGTTACTATGATACAAGCTTCCTTAGGATACTTCACAACAAGAACATCGTTGTATTGGCATGTGTGCTTTTCCTTGGCAGCAAATCACCAACCAACCATCAACATACGCTACCTCATGTTCTATATTATGTATCAGGAATCTATTGGAGTAGCTTGTCATACCCCAGTATCAAATTCTAAAATCAGCATTCATAATTCTAATGCATTCCTTTTCAAAAATATTTGAAGAATAGCCCTTTCTTATACACAAAGTTTGTATCTACAGGAAGTACTGGTGCACTTGATCATGATATGCACTCAAATAGACTCTTACTGTGGATCCAGTAAGATTGCACTACAAAAGGGTAGGCCATGGTCACACGCATGTAACCAGCATGCACATGCACGCTGAGGCAGGTACCAACTTTTGTATCCAGTTCGTGCAAGACTAATCATGGTGATCTGTGTGGGACATCTGGTGCTTTAATTCACATCAGCATGCAAAAACACATCCTTGAGCTTTCTCAATTTATAAATACATAAATAGACTACACATGACACTATGTGATTGTAGTGGTAGTCAGACAACATACTATACAGTCAGGGTGCTTTGAAAGGTTATAACACTTCAAGTGGGAAGATTGCTTGGCTATTAAGTACAGAACTACTCCTTAGTGTGTGTATGTTTAAGAATTTACACAGAAGGAAAAAAAAAAAGACAATAAAAAAACACACTTCTGATAATGCTGCCTGCCTATGTTGACTCCAAGTTACCCCCGACGGAATATCGTTTGTTGGAAGCATCGTTCTGGCTCGTCTGCCTCTCACTCATGTAGGAGAGTGGTCGATCGTCTTTTGTAGCCTTCTTTTGCTGAGCCGAGCCCGTACCATTCTTTACTGTCTCTAAATTGTCCATACTCTGGGACAGCTTCTCAGATCCACCCCCTTTCTTGGAAGTTCCGCCCTTCGAAGACGAACTGATTTGAGACATCGACTCGGAGAGACCCTTGGTTCCGGACATGGAAGGGCTCTTGGTTGGGAGATTCCCGCCTGGCCCTTTGCCCTTTATGGTGCTCGAGCTGCGTGGGGGCGTTGTTGGTGGGGGCGCGGCTGGCTTGACGGTGATGATGAGATTCTGGCTGTTGGCGACCATCATATCCGTGACCTGGTCCAAGCTCTTCCCAAACACCTCTATGCCGTTCACCTCGATGATCTCGTCATTGACCGAAAGGAGTCCCGTTCCCTCCGCCAGCCCGCCAGGGACAAGCCTGGATATGAATATCCCGGGGACCTTCTCAAGCCCGTAAGGGGTCACTCGGACGCTTGTCCCGTCGCGAATGTAGAACCCAAGGGGCCTGTCGGATGACTGCTTGAGGAGCTTGACGCGCCTGACCGTGTCAGGAAGGAGGTCAGTGTCGACGATGGCCGCCACGCGCCTGAAGTCCTGAGGGGCGCCGATCGTTCGCACCGGTCTCTTGCTGTCCCCCCCCTTCTTCTTGCCCTTGTGCTTTGCGTTGTCATTCATCGCGTCCAGCATAAACTCTGTAATGGAGGAGGGGAAGGTGTGGGTGTGGGTGTTTGTGATGTGTGGTGTAAAGTGGCAGATTAGGTAAAACCATACAGGTGCAACTACCCGTACAGTGTAGAAATGAATTATAACCATACATGGGCATGCAGGGTACTAACCATACATGGGCATGCAGGGTACTAACCATACATGGGCATGCAGGGTACTAACCATACATGGGCATGCAGGGTACTAACCATACATGGGCATGCAGGGTACTCACCATACACGGGCATGCAGGGTACTAACCATAAATGGCATGCAAATGAAAAATTTAATAACCATAATCATATTGGTTATAAGTCCTGTTGCATAAAAGGAGGGCACATGCAACCATATAAAGTAACACAACAGCACAGGTTGTACAACTGTATGGGGAGGAAAGAATCACGACCAATGACTAAGGTGAGGATTGCACATAGAGAATGGTAATCCAGTAGGTTGCATCGTATGTATGTGTGTATGTGTGTGATGTTCTAGTGCTGGAACAGTACCTAATCCTAATGGACTGTACTTGCTTCTGAGAAAGCTAAGCCTCATTGCACGGCATTCTAGATTCATTCATGTGTGCAGTCAGTTCAGTGGTACCACAACTGTGATGCTGTACACACTCTGGTGGATGGGAATGCCATTACTGATAGGTACCTAAAATCAGCAGCTTATATCTGAGTCTGCGTTCCATTAGAAACATGGTGTGTACTAATAAGAGCACTCCAACGGCAAGACCAGTGTGTGGTCCGATAAGAAAAGAATGTATATCAGGTTACAGATACTGCGAATGGGAAACAAGGCTATGTCCTGTCATATGATAGCAATCAACAAGCAAAGCATTTGGCTATAGGTAATCAGTTATAGGTTTAAAAAGGAAGTAAGACCACACCAGATAAGACCACACCAGATAAGACCACACCAGACTTACCCACAATGTTGGTACGACCAGGAAACCACATGCTGTCATTATACCACACCCAGATGATATGCTGTCATTATACCCCACCCAGATGATATGCTGTCATTATACCACACCCAGATGATATGCTGTCATTATACCACACCCAGATGATATGCTGTCATTACACCACATGCAGACGATATGCTACCAGTCACCTGCTATATGGACTTCGTAACACACATGTCACTCCGGTAACACTCAACTCTCCTCCTCCTCCCCATTCCATCTACCCAGCCTTCCTTCCCCCCTCTTCTCTTTCTCACTCCCTTCTCCCTCCACCTCTCCTCTATTCCCTCCCTTCTCCCACTCCACCATCTTACCTTGCTTTCTGTACACGATGACTCTAAGCAGAGGCACTGCTGTGGTGAATGCGCGGACAAGGTTATCATCGTTGTTTATGGGAAGGAGATCTCCATTTCTTGGGTCAGTGTAGGAGATGGTGAAGGGCATGTCAGATGGGAGGTGGTGCGATTCCTTGACCAAAGCATGGAATGCTTCAAATTGATTCAATTGCATACGGTTCAGGTTGAAGCGTCTATATTCACACTCAAACTGCACATGTGGCAAAAGACAAGAATAGATGAAAATAATAAATGACGAAGTTGGCGTATTAGCTATGAAATATGTATCTCGTGCAATAAAAAAAAATTCTGGCAGCGGTGGGATTTGAACCCACGCCATCGAAATGACTGGTGCCTTAAACCAGCGCCTTAGACCGCTCGGCCACGCTACCACTTCGTGAACAACATGGAAGATCACCATTTTAAATCTAAAGCATCACGCACCGAATTTATAATTTTCCGTTCTGCGGTCCCACGTACAGACACACCTCATGCACACGGACAAACGCTGTTGCATAACACCACAAGGGGCACAGAGGCTTTGATCTGCACCAATGCAAACGAAACATGGTGTCCACAAACATAACATTGACTGACATATGCAGAAAACACAGAATCACAAGCTATTGCACAGACACAACAGACATAAGTATCTGTACTGCACAAGGGGGTATCAAAAGACCAGTGCAGCAGAAACAGGTACACACCCACACACACATATACACCCCCCACACACACGCACACACACATCACATCACATGACCAGTGCACACACAAGGAGGCACAAGCTACACTACAAGTACTACATGTACCCACATATATATGGCATATATATATCCACACCTACACAAACAGACAGGCTACACTCCTACGGATACCATACTATACCACAGCAAACCACACAACTGCCAAAAACTCATCCAATATCCAGTGTGTGTGTATAACCTTGCACACACACAGTGACAAGCGATGGTTGCTATGAACTACACTCTATGCCGAGCTGTTCTTGGCAACATGTAATTAAAGACAGTACTCCAGCTCCAGTTAACACATTCCTCGCACGACACCATGACAACCATGACTGTGATGCAAATATAGGCGTAGTTGACACTCCCCCAGCCCCTCTCCCACCTCTCCAGTCTACCCTAACCACCTGGTGATGAAAACTCCACAGAAATAGAATGCAAGCATGTAAATAACCCTTCCATTGTCAAGTGGGCGCAGCCACATAACATAGGAACAAACTGATTGCACAGACCAATGCCTGCATACTGGAGAAGCACTACTGTCATTCATATGAGAACATCCTAGCAAATAATCACCCATAAGTGTACACTGCCGGTTAGCCAGTAGGGCAGTACTGTACCCAAAATGGTTTATCTTGGTGCGACCACAAGGTATCCATCCTTCAATAACTAACAACCACCAACTAATCCTGCATTTCAATAACCACAAATCCTTATATAATTTCTTAATAACCAACGCCTTCATGACCCGTCCACCCCTCCCCCCCCCACACACACACACATACATACACATACACACATACACCCCCCCCACACACACACACACAACAATAGGGGTGGGTAGGCAGTTCCATGTGCACTGAACTTGGCACAAAGAGCAAGCCAGCAGAGTAATTATCATTAATGCCAAAGACACAACAGATCTGGACACACCCTTCATCGTGAGATGTGCATCCTCCCTCAGACACCCCCCTCCACCTGACTCTCCCGAAAACACATCATCCCCATGCCAGCATCACACACAGAACAAAAATGGGTGCTCACCTAGTCCCTAATTTCCGTCAGTAGCATTCACCATAGTCCCCCCCCCCCCCCCCCCTTGAATTCCCCCACCAACCCCCGCGCGTCTGCCCGCAGCTGTGAGTCTTACGCTAGCCAAATTAATACACAGATAAGGTGTTGATTGCATAGTTATGAGTTCTAAACTCTGGAATCAGCTAACCGTCAACACGCACATTGAGCCTTCTTGTCCTGTTTCCTACTTGCCTATCCCCCCCCCCCCCCCCAAATCCAGCGCATCGTTTCGTGACGAAACATAACCGCAGAAAGTACGTGGTATGCACCGTCTGTTGAAGCGACCCCCCCCCCCCCCCCCACCCACCCCATTACCAAGAAACCACTCCTTTTCCCGTAAATGTCACACTTCTAACACCGAGGGCAAGTTCCTACTTCCATAGAAACCAAGCAATGCTCTCCCCATACCTAGCTGTGAAGCACGCATTGCGCAACAAATATAACAATGGCAAGTAAACCACTGCGCTCTACGACCAGGCTGGTCTGTGCTACCGATCTTCTACAACTATCACGCAGTTGTAGACGACCCTCGAAGTGCAGACGACAAGCCGCTTTTTAGAAATTTCGTTGCACGTGTTCTTACCTTTGACTTCACTTCGATAAGATTTGGATCATAGGTTGGCGCTCTTTTCGCAGCCATTCCGATCGATTTAGTTGTACACAACGACTGTATTGAAATAACCTCGCAACAAAAAAGCGAACCGGTTTCAAAAGTATGCCCTTCCGATGTGCAGTGAGGTGTGCTTCAAACGCGAGCTCCAATTCTCAAGTCTCGAGTGAGAGTAGTGGTGGGAGTGTCCAATGCAGCCATGTTTGTTGTAAACATTCCTTCGATTCATTTCCGGAACTACGGTAACCATAGTGATGTATGCAACTCGATCACATTTGGCTCCTTTAAAAAAAAACAAAACAAAACAGCAGATTCTAGGACAGCCTCAGCGCTAAGACAAGTCAAAGCGTTTACAATTGTGAGATAATGGATTTTGCTGCACTGCATGATAGCCCAGTCTTGTCTGGTTCCACATTGATAGCCTTCACCACTCCATCTTCAACGACCATGGAATATCTACAGAAAAAACAAAAGCCAAAGTCTCTCAACAAATCCAACACATCTCTTTCTTCATTAAAAAAAACAACTCATTAACCTAATGTTGCCCCTCCCTTCTACAAAGCACCTGGAATATACCAACCATATTATTTTAGCTATGCACTTTCATGGGTTCGTTACCCCATCTCACACAATATGGACACTGCAATCTGAAACCTTCCTGTTGACCGAAGCAGTTGAAAAAAAAAAAAAATCTCTATAACAAAACAACATTTCAGCGTGGTAGTCCTACCATCGGTACTGTTGTGTTAAGCAACACACTTGGGAAAAAGGTATGTATGCTCATACCCTTTTCTCACTAAATAAAATTATGCACCAGTGTATGGGACACAACATGTGGACAGCATATGCCTGTGGTCATGGACCACAGAAACCACAAACTGTGTGGACTTGAAAGGATGCTCTAAAAAAGGGGAACAAAAAAAAAAAAAACACCACCCAATGACTAACCTCTGAGATCGCACACCTCCCAGAGCTTCTGTGGCATCAAACGCAACATCAATAGCCTGTGATAAGTGGCAGCAAAGAACATATTTCACAACATCAGTGGTGAAGCATAACAAATTGGTTCCCATGCCCAAATTATGCCTCGTGTCCATACCTCCTCCCTTCACATGTCCCACCCTTGTACATCCTCCCTTCACAGGCCCCACCCTCATACCTCCTCCCTTCACAGGCCCCACCCTCATACCTCCTCCCTTCACACACCCCACCCTCATACCTCCTCCCTTCACACACCCCACCCTCATACCTCCTCTACTTCCTATGCACCAGAAGCCATTATTTAACACAACAACCTATTGAAATGACACCTAACTTGTGCAAAAAAGAATATTGTATTAAAATCTATTGCATGTTTTCTGATTTGTAAGTTTTGAGTTGAAACAACCCAATTGAAGTGCAATGGTGCAACGAGTATTGATAATCCCACCAAAAAGTGATTGCTTTCATTGCAACACTGCTAAACTCACTCTAACAGAAATACCAAGCCTGATTGCTCTCATTGCAAAACTCACTCTAACAGAAATACCAAGCCAGTGTAACTCCACCTCATTTCTGGTACCTCCCCCCCAAGGCACACTGTACCTAAATATGAGCGCACTACAGAAGGGGAAATGCGTGAAGAAACTTTTGCCCCCATCACTGTATGCACCTAGAAACTATTGTGGCAAGGCAATATACATTGCCAATACTGTAATTATGTGTACTTCCCCCCCATAAAAAAGGTATATATTTAAGACGATCTTCAGAACCATTTAGGGTGAGGGGAGGGTGCAGTTTAGGGTGAGGGGAGGGTGCAGTTTAGGCTGAGGTGTGCAGGTTTAGGGTGAGGGGAGGGTGCAGTTTAGGGTGAGGGGAGGGTGCAGTTTAGGGTGAGGGGAGGGTGCAGTTTAGGATGAGGGGAGGGTGCAGTTTAGGGTGAGGGGAGGGTGCAGTTTAGGATGTGGGGAGGGTGCAGTTTAGGGTGAGGGGAGGGTGCAGTTTAGGGTGAGGGGAGGGTGTAGTTTTAAAATGATGCTATTTCATTTTTTGGGCTCGTTACATAGTAGATGAAGGGGTGTGGGTTGAGGGTTTAGTACACAACTTTACAGTACATAATCCCGTTAGTCCAGGCCATCCATCCTCATGTAAGAAATAGCATGGACAGCACATTCAACATACCCACCTTTGTGAAGGTAGCAGTAGGGTCAGCCAGCATTCTGACCTAAAACCGAATGGAACAAACAAAAAAAAACAAAACAAAGAGTGTCTTAGTGCACTTTTCAATGCAGACCCATTCAAGCCATTGCGCTGGATCACCTAGAATATCAAAGGAGAGAGTAATAGCGAATGAGGCTGAACAAGTAAGTCATTCATCAGAGACAAGAGAAAAGAAATTGGAACATACCTTTCCTTCAGCTCCGTTCTCTTTCCCCCATGCAGACATCACGAACGCATCGTTCACCGACACGCAAGCGATGACATCGACGCCAGCACTCTTTAGCTTGTCGTAGTCTGCTACAAAGCCAGGAAGATGACTCTGCCAGCGGGGGCGGAAGCCAATTATTGACTTACCTACTGCTACATCCACCCATTCCTATTTCTCGCTTACCTTGGAGCAGGTTGGTGTGAAGGCGCCAGGTACACCGAAGATGACACCCTTCTTTCCCTTGAACAGGTCCCTGATGTTCACCTTATTGGCAGGGGTATTCTCTTGCAGCTCCACAGACGGCAGGGTCTCTCCTTGCTGCACGCACACATGCATGAAACAAAGAAAACCCGGTTTCAACACATTTATGATATAGTTTACCAGTCCCGTAGCGCTTGCTGCGTTATAAAGACCCGAGCGTCTGCTCTGTTACCTTGATAGGCATCCTTGACACCACTGTCGACGAGAATTTCCTGACAAGTTTAACCGACGAGAGTCGAAGCATGCTGTAATTATCCGCGCATGCGTTGAAGTGAGTAGGCGTAATTTTGGGGGTGGGGCTTGTTTCGTTACTACAGTACATGTATACTATTATACCTTTGGACCTTGGTATTACTAATGGCCCTTTACCGTCTTCGTTTGTTGTTGACTCAATACGCTGTCATTACAGTCAAAAAGATCGGTTGCGTAATCGATATTCATGTCGAGGCGCGTTGATGACCGGATGTCCAGTCGCATCGTGCGTGACTGAAGCGCTAGGGTGCTACGCAGTCATGCCAAGACTCGAGGCGCTTTATGGCCGGATGTCCAGTAGAATCGTGATTAATTTCATGGAAGGTTGGAACATGTGCAAACAGTAACATTACATGCTAGCTACGATACTTGGAGGCATATTCTATTACAGCGGCATGTTTTTTTATAACACTTATACATCTGTAGCACAGAATGTCTTGTTTCACAAAAATTACTATATTCGAACTGATACCGCGGTAGTCAACATAATTTCTGATTTCATGTTCATTGCTTTGATCAAAGATACCAGTATCATATCCGTTTTGGAGATACTATCTCTACTTTGCCTCGTAGTTTGTCTTGTTTCACCATCGACATCGACATGATGGCTTTCATGGCGCATCCTTGTAGGTGTTCCCTCGCTATGTGGCGATAACGGATCAATCATAACACCTAGCAAGATTGTCCTAGTAAAAGCTCTGACTATAGCGTGTGCCTTCGATATAAAGCTCATTCAACACTCTCGCTTTTGACCGTACTCCCTGCAAGTTGGTAATAATGTTTAATTTTAAAAAACAGCGGGTTCCAAAAACAGGAGATTTCTATAACAGCGTCAATGCTAACTTTTAAGTTGTCACGTTTACACCTGCGAAAGAATGGAGCTTGCTCCACTGCAGGATAGCCCAGTCTTGTCTGGCTCTGTATTGACACATTTCACCACTCCATCTTCAACAACCATGGAATACCTGCAGAAAAAAAAGCGAGCAGGTTATTGATCACTTTCTGACTTCAAGGTCATGCATTTCCCGTCTTAACAGGAATTCTAAAAAATCACCTCCAAAAAAAGTATACAAATTTGACTATCAACAGCACATTGCAAATGATTGAACTGCATGCCTTTTATCTAAACAGAGCACTTGCATAAGTTAACTGCAAAGTGCGCCAAAATATGAGACACTGTCGACTAATGGAGAGAATCATCTCACTATATGGCATAGAATGTGTTGAAATTTGCAAATCTTAGTGTACAACACACCGAAGTGCGTTGCTTAGATAATGTACAGTTCGTACCAAACGAACTACAGTTCCTATCCCAGTATGCTGCACATTCCTGCACACCACACCATACCACTGCCGCTACGAATTAATTCCCAGAATGTGCCAATGCAACCAGGAACGCATGTCTGCAATAATGCAGCATGACATGGATTAAAAAATACACACCCCACAATAGTGACAAACCTCTGGGATCGCACACCGCCTAGAGATCCAGTCGCATCGTATCCAAGGTCAACCGCCTATTGAAATTATGATTGCAGTTGTGATGGCTTTATGATATCACAGCAGTGGTGATAGCATACCAATACCTCACAACAGTCACGATTAACGTATCTCAAGCAATACCATTTCTCATAGCAGTGGTGATAGCATACCAGAACCTCACAACAGTAACGATTAATGTATCTCAAGCGATACCATTTCTCATAGCAGTGGTGATAGCATACCAGTACCTCACAACAGTAACGATTAACGTATCTCAAGCGATACTATTTCTCATAGCAGTGGTGATAGCATACCAGTACCTCACAACAGTAACGATTAATGTATCTCAAGCGATACCATTTCTCATAGCAGTGGTGATGACATCTCTCACAGCAGACAAGTGATGAGTTTACATCACATGGCACTCAATCGTTTCCATGCAGCATCCTGTACCATCCATCCCATTCCCCACCTCTCTAACCTCCCATGCCCCCATAAATGATGCCTCTCTCATCCCTACCTTCCATACCCTATAAACCACACCACACCTTCAAGCCAGTACCTCCCAGTGCAGTACCTGCACAGACACCCTTATTCACACCTCCATGCCCCATGTATCCATTCTCCTGTGCATGTCCATCCTTGTGCCCATACCATTAGTCATCTTGTACCATTTTGTGCGTACTGTAACAAAGGGAAATGAAAGGCTCAAATTGTAACTTCTGAGTTGTAACTTATTATTAATGAATTGAATGAGTAGCCACCACTAAAAAGAACTCGAGTCCTTCTATAACTAAGGCAATTATTTCACCTAACACAGCAACCTATTGTAATGACCTTAAAATTACGTTTCTATTGTACACAATTCGATAATTACAGCGTTGAACATTGCATCAGCTGAAACGTTATGAGCACACTTAAGTGAGAGGATGGGGAAGGGGAAATGCATGAAGAAACCTACAATTGTATGTACATAGAAACGACTAATACACGTTGCCACCTGACTCCAAATATCCAGTCCCTTACCATACATCCCCCTGCATACAACTCCAACAAATCACATTAGCACAGCCCATCCATCCTAGCAACACACTTAGCCCATCCCTTCCACTTTCCCATCCCCACATGTTCACCAATCCATCGCACATCCCCCTCACTTAACACACATGCCATGTAAGGAAAGCACATGGACAGCATATATTCAACACACCCACCTCTCTCCCATGTACAGCACACATTCAACACACCCACCCCCTGGACAGCACATTCAACACACCCACCCACCTTTGTGAAGGCAGCACTAGGGTCAGCCAGCATTCTGACCTAAAACAGAATGGAACAAAGAAAGTACGTCTGAGTACATCTTTCAATGCAGACCCAATTCATGCAACCGCCTAGATATTTCAATTGAGAGTACAGGTACATTGGTCAAATGGTTTAATTATGAAAGGACCGCGGCAAAGAACAACGTTCCTCAGAGGCAAACAAATTATCGCCCACATAATGAGGGTGAATAGGGACGGAGAAAATGTTGCAAGACCAAATCTTAGTTTCAAGAGCGGCAAGACAAACGTATTAAGTGGTGTCCCGTTTTCTATACAGTGTACATGTACATGCATTGAACTTATAATGAAGCATGCACTTCGCTTTGCGCAAACAAATACAGGTCAAGCTTTGCACCATATATACCTTTCCTTCAGCTGCGTTCTCTTTCCTCCATGCAGACATCACGTACGCATCGTTCACCGACACGCAAGCGATGACATCGACGCCAGCACTCTTTAGCTTGTCGTAGTCTGCTACAAAGCCAGGAAGATGACTCTGCCAACGGGATGCATGGAGGGGGGGGGGGGGGGGGGGGGGGGGGGGGGGGTGTGTGGGGGGATTAAATATTAACTGCTGTACTCCCACTCGCAGGTAAATGGCTTACCTTTGAGCAGACTGGTGTGAAAGCACCGGGTACACCGAAGATAACGCCCTTCTTTCCCTTGAACAGGTCCCTGACGTTTACCTTCTTGTCAGGGGTACCCTCTTCCAGCTCCACAGATGGAAGAGTATCTCCTTTCTGTACACAACACACAATGAAGAAAACATATTAAAAGGCGCCGGTTTCAACACATCAGTGATATATCGCTTTCTGCATGTTACGTGGCACTCCTCTATTAAAGGCCCGAGCACTGCTTCCGTTACCTTGATAGGCATCCTTGGTACCACTGCCGACAAGAACTTAAAGTTCAACGGACGACAATTGAAGATCGAGAGATCATGTAGTTGTAGACTATATATACTCTGACTACATCCGCGCATGCGCTGAAAGCGGCCATGCCAATTGGGTCTAGTCTCGTACCCAGACCCAAATGTACGTAACGATGATCATCGCTTACAGTATGACATCACGTGATGTCATATTGGATCATCGTTACGTACATTTGGGTCTGGGTACGAGACTAAATTGGGTCAGGGAGACCGGTCTCGCTTGGATCGTAAGTATTTACACATAAGATAACGGGAACAGTAAAATCATTCGAGTATAGCTCGGCCTGATAAAACCTATGCACCCCAAATTTTCAAGCACATTACTGGTTATACATGCATAGACGAACTCGTAGTTTCCCATGCATGCAAATCAAGGCGTGCAATTAAAATGTTAATGGTAGTCGGCGATGCATTCAATGACCACAGAGGTGAAAAGTAAGTGAAACAAACTTCCATTTCTGACACCGAAGGCTGCAAACCTCTGTCCAGAGGCATGATTGAGTCTTATAAGAAGCGCCCGCGAAAGTAACAATGCAAGCACCCGCACATGCAGCTACGTACGATTAAACAATCCCGGGGGATGAGATGACTGGCTCACAACAGATATTAGGTTGGAAACGGAGCACGTGAGCCATACTCCGTGATGGTTTCAAAAAGGTTACTTGGCGCCTCGCCTCTAACAGACGACGATGATGATCCAGCCGTAGTGTCAGAAAAGATGGTACCGAGCTGGGGGAGGGTTTGGGGGTTGCAACTCCTCCTTTTGTCCTAAAATACTTTTTTTCTTTCACTTTGTTATTGCGGTAGATCACGTGAGCTTTCCAAGTTACCGAGTGTTCGATGAAAGGGTACATCCCTATATCACTATCCTTTTCAAAAGGTAGGTCATAATCTTAATGAAAATGTAGAGTTCCTGACCCTCGGGTCTCGTTTATTTTTGAATTTATAGAGATCTCTTTAAGTTGTCAGTAAGTCTTCTTACAATTTACAGCAGAGACAGAGGATCAACAAACAGATTAATCCATGAAATGCTTCATGGTAGGTGATCCTGACTTGGAAGTTGATACAAATCAGGTACATGTATGTAAAGCTGGCTATTCACATATCATTGGTCATAAACTGGCCCTTCCCATCTCATAACTGTTCATGAGGCTTGGTCCTTCACGTGCCACTAGTTATGAGGCTGGTCCTTCACGTGCCACTAGTTATGAGGCTTGTCCTTCACGTGCCACTAGTTATGAGGCTGTCCTTCACGTGCCACTAGTTATGAGGCTGGTCCTTCACGTGCCACTAGTTATGAGGCTGGTCCTTCATGTGCCACTAGTTATGAGGCTGGTCCTTCACGTGCCACTAGTTATGAGGCTGGTCCTTCATGTGCCACTAGTTATGAGGCAGGTCTTTCATGTGCCACTAGTTATGAGACTGGTCCTTCACATGCCACTAGTTATGAGGCTGGTCCTTCACGTGCCACTAGTTATGAGGCTGGTCCTTCACGTGCCACTAGTTATGAGGCTGGTCCTTCATGTGCCACTAGTTATGAGGCTGGTCCTTCACGTGCCACTAGTTATGAGGCTGGTCCTTCACGTGCCACTAGTTATGAGACTGGTCCTTCATGTGCCACTAGTTATGAGACTGGTCCTTCACGTGCCACTAGTTATGAGGCTGGTCCTTCACGTGCCACTAGTTATGAGGCTGGTCTTTCATATGCCACTAGTTATGAGGCTGGTCTTTCATGTGCCACTAGTTATGAGGCTGGTCCTTCACGTGCCACTAGTTATGAGGCTGGTCCTTCACGTGCCACTAGTTATGAGGCTGGTCCTTCATGTGCCACTAGTTATGAGGCTGGTCCTTCACGTGCCACTAGTTATGAGGCTGGTCCTTCACGTGCCACTAGTTATGAGACTGGTCCTTCATGTGCCACTAGTTATGAGACTGGTCCTTCACGTGCCACTAGTTATGAGGCTGGTCCTTCACGTGCCACTAGTTATGAGGCTGGTCCTTCACGTGCCACTAGTTATGAGGCTGGTCCTTCACGTGCCACTAGTTATGAGGCTGGTCTTTCATGTGCCACTAGTTGTGAGGCTGGTCCTTCATGTGCCACTAGTTATGAGGCTGGTCCTTCATGTGCCACTTGGTCCTTCACGTGCCACTAGTTATGAGGCTGGTCCTTCACGTGCCACTAGTTATGAGGCTGGTCCTTCACGTGCCACTAGTTATGAGGCTGGTCCTTCACGTGCCACTAGTTATGAGGCTGGTCCTTCACGTGCCACTAGATATGAGGCTGGTCCTTCACGTGCCACTAGTTATGAGGCTGGTCCTTCACGTGCCACTAGTTATGAGGCTGGTCCTTCACATGCCACTAGTTATGAGGCTGGTCCTTCACGTGCCACTAGTTATGAGGCTGGTCCTTCACGTGCCACTAGTTATGAGGCTGGTCCTTCATGTGCCACTAGTTATGAGGCTGGTCCTTCACGTGCCACTAGTTATGAGGCTGGTCCTTCACATGCCACTAGTTATGAGGCTGGTCCTTCATGTGCCACTAGTTATGAGGCTGGTCCTTCATGTGCCACTAGTTATGAGGCTGGTCCTTCATGTGCCACTAGTTATGAGGCTGGTCCTTCACGTGCCACTAGTTATGAGGCTGGTCCTTCATGTGCCACTAGTTATGAGACTGGTCCTTCACATGCCACTAGTTATGAGGCTGGTCCTTCACGTGCCACTAGTTATGAGGCTGGTCCTTCACATGCCACTAGTTATGAGGCTGGTCCTTCATGTGCCACTAGTTATGAGGCTGGTCCTTCACATGTCACTAGTAATGAGGCTGGTCCTTCACGTGCCACTAGTTATGAGGCTGGTCCTTCACATGCCACCAGAGGCAGGTCCTTCATGTGCCACTAGTCTGATCTCGCTGTAATAGCTATGCATTATAGCGAAAGAATTGCAATTGATGAAGTATGTGTGTTCAAGAAGACGTTTCCAATCATCTTTGTTTAATGACAATTGACAGGGTCTGCTCATGTAATCAAACCATGTTAGTAAACAAAGTGTACCCTGCACTGCATGCATGGTGTAATGCAGATAGGTTCACATGCATGATCGCTGTACTGATTTGCAACTGATCTGTTTGAACTAATAACTACATATATTGATGAACTGGACTTTTTTCCATCTGCGCCTGAAGAAGGAACGTATCGGATGGTTCCGAAACTAGTTGCGATTTTTGAACTGTGACATAAAGTGTTGTGTGACCATGGAGAAAACGGAAACAGCAAATGACATCGTATGTTATATTGTGTTATTCATTAGTGACGTGTTTTGTGTGTAGTACCTGACCTCAATGCTCTTTGAAAACTATAAATCTAATAAGTCCAATCAAAACAATATCCTTAGCTGAACAAGTCCGACAGAACGTACATATACATGTACAAGAAAACTCGATAAACTTGTATTTCAGAAAACCCTATAACACTGTAACCTTAATGGAAGAAGAAAAAGAGTCCTCACCCTATACAATTGTACGTAATGGGAGGAAGACTGGCAAAAAGAATGTGCAAAATTTGGACAACCTACCAGACCTAAACCAGACCACATAACAGTTTCCTTCTTCCCCCCGCTTCCCAAACCAGTCCCTGAACACTTCCAGGTTCTGATTAGCAGAGACATCGCTAGAAACAAAGCGGGCCAAATGTACAGCACGTACAAAGCTTATTGGCCAGAAGCATATATGGATCCCACAGACTTTTTCATTACTCCAAAAAATAAAAAACACTCTACAATAAACACACTGAGTGGGCTTACCACAATACAGAAAAATGAAAAAGAAACACAAACCAGCATTACATACAATAAACATAAACAAACTATCTACCACTGTAGGACCTGTCCAGTGTTCGAGTTCGATTTTGACCTCAGGGCTGGTCCTTCACACGTGCCACTAGTTACGAGGCTGGTCCTTCATGTGCCACTAGTTATGAGGCTGGTCCTTTATATGCCACCAGAGGCAGGTCTTTCCTGTGCCACTAGTCTGATTTCACTGTAATAGCTATACATTACAGCGAAAGAATTGCAGTTGATGAAGTATGCTGTACTTTTGTGTTCAAGAAGACGTTTCCAATCATCTTTGTTTAATGACAATTGACAGGGTCTGCTCATGTAATCAAACCATGTTAGTAAACAAAGCGTACCCTGCACTGCATGCATGGTGTAATGCAGATAGGTTCACATGCATGATCGCTGTACTGATTTGCAACTGATCTGTTTGAACTAATAACTACATATATTGATGAACCCTAGCTGAAGATGAAATGATACCTCATTA
Source organism: Ephydatia muelleri (assembly GCA_013339895.1). Classification (NCBI taxonomy): domain Eukaryota; kingdom Metazoa; phylum Porifera; class Demospongiae; order Spongillida; family Spongillidae; genus Ephydatia; species Ephydatia muelleri. The sequence continues at coordinate 5,274,189 of JABACO010000018.1, forward strand.
TTTACCAACCCCCCTTTCCGAAATTTTTGTATTTTCCCCTGCTCCCTCCCGTCCTCTAGTTTCACTTCCATCATTACGGAGCCCTCACAAAAGTACGTATTTCAGGACGCTTCGAGCAAACTCACCTGCTAGGAGTACAGCTATAATACTTCAACCCCACCCCATATTCAATGGCCCCACCTCTCACACTACCTTACCCCCCTTTCCCCCTTTCCATCCCCTGGTTGTTCCCTCATTCACATAGGGTCAATCAGCATACAGTCCCTAATCCATCAGATGTCAAAAGCATACTCAGAAGTCGTCTTCTGGAAGAAAAATGTCTTTACAGTACCCACAGGCTTCGCAGGCAAAAGTTTCGTTGGTGAATTAGCCCGCCTAATTCAAGCTTATTCATGGCTCGAGACTAGAATCAATTGCACTGAAGGCAATTTCAGTGGCATCCAAACTGCTGCTACAGAAGCCATCCCACACATCAAAAGCAAAGGACCATGCAGCCTATTTAGGGGGATGCTTGACTATGTGGAAAGAAGGTGACATAGACTCCCTACTATGCGAAGGTCTCACCATGGATACTGTAGCTATTGTATCCACGGTTGCACAAACCAACAGTGTCTACCATCTTCCAATTCCACACAACCAAAAAGTGATACCGCACACTCCTTCACCAAGCTGATGTTTGAAGGAAACTGCAAAGCAGCCACTTTGACTCATTTTCTGACGACACCAGAGGTGGCTTTCTCCCACTTGACACACAATTCCATCTGAGAATTCACAGCCCTCCACAGTGCTTGAAGTACTTGTCAGTAAACACCCTCCAGGTCAGCCAGCATCCCCAGCTTCAACACAAAACCCACTTGATACCCACTCCATCATCTTTGACAGCATAGATGCATCTACTATCAAAAGCACCGTTCTGCAAACTGAAGGGCTCAGCTGGGAGATACCTGCCTTTAGCTACGATAGCTAGGATTAGAGATATAAGGGTGAACCGAAGGCCCGTAGGGTTTTAGGGTTTAGGGTGCTTGTGCCGAAGGCACGAGAACTAGGTAAACTTTTCACCCATATTCCGAATCCATTGTCGAAAAACACCTGTCTCTTATCTCAGGCTTTTTGCAATCTTTGAGGTGCCTAATTATTGAGGTTGTCTTCGGCATGGTAGCTTAAAAATAGGGGGAATGTAGACATTAGTGAATCGGGTAAAATTAAATTGTGCACTGTATTTAGCCTCATAAAACCATGGTAGTTATTATTATTATTCATGGTAAATGTATAAACCACTATATTCAAGATTCATGTGAATATCAATAATCCTGAAACTGTTATATATCCCAATAGATTTGTTACGTTTCATGCTTTGGATGACTTTTACTTATTAACCATTAACAATACAGAATATATTTTTGCAGATTATTGTGCTACAAGGTATTACTAAGATAATAATTATATATCCAACTCAGATGTCGGGGTCCTAACCCACTGTGCCATAGCACTGAGGTATAGATGGGACCCCCCCCCCCTCTCACACACCCTCATATTGTATCTGTGGGAAATCTCTCTCTTGCCCCTTTGGAGGCTACCCAACCCTACGTCACAACGAAATCCAAAACCTAACCGCTAACTTACTGTCCGAAGTATGCCACAATGTATCCATCGAACCAACCCTACAACCACTCACTGGAGAAACCTTCCATCTTGCCTCCACCATCACTGACAATGGAACAAGATCAGACATTGCAGCTGATGGCTTCTGGAGAGGTCACTTTGAGCAAACGTTCTTTGATGTCAAGGAATTAAACCCATTTGTATCAGATATGTCACATTTTCTGCAAGTTTGTATTCATCCATTTCCAAATGTCCATTTTTAATGATGACACTGAGTTGTGTTAGCTGTGTTAGCCAGCCGCACAGCAACAGCCACCGTATCTTGTCATACAACGGGCTCTTCTTTTCCAGAATCATAATTATGAGCACTCTTCTTTCTATTTCTATTTTGAGGCCCTAGAATGATTCCAAGATTACACCTCTTCTCAACATAAACACATTCTGCACCCTTTAAAGGATCACCATTACCATATCCTGAAAAACGTGGAAGAGCAATTGCAGTATTACACTCTTCATCATTTGAATCACTATGAATGTTGTCCTCATCCTCCTCTACACAATCCCCATGTCTTCAATCTACAGGCTCATTTGACTGTACAATGGTCTCTTCTTCGTCATTCACATCTGCACCAGTTTCCATGCATTCCATTGTCTCATCTACCTCAAGGTCTTCTGCCGAAGCATTGTCATTCAATGGCCTGACTTTTTCTGTCGTCAGATTGATATCAAATATAACACCATCTCCAATACCGGAGTAAGCAAAACACTTGATTTTGAATGTTACTTTAGCTGATATTATTTCTTCAACAGATTTCAACTTCTGCCTTGCCCAGTCATCTTCACATTCAAGGAAAAAAGTGTCATTGCAACATGCAAAGTAAGCTTTTATCTCTTTAAAAACTCTGGAGATTGATGCACTCAATTTTGTTAGCTTAACTCTATCGAGACTGACAAGCTGGACAAATGAATTTTGTATTCCTCCACCCCATGCAAGAGCTGCAGCAAGGCCCTTTGCTGTTGCTATACTTCGAATTGTATTGTTTTGTGACGTTTTCATAAATCTGACAAGATGTGCACTTCCCTTAGTGAAGTGTGCATCAATCAACACCTTACCATCTTGGGTTTCTGTGTAAATATAACGGGTGATTCTGATATCGTTGTTTGTATTCAAAGTGGCAATTAGAAGTAGTAATTCTTTGCTCTGGTAGCATCCTGCATTGTCAGATTAAAGAGTGACAGTTTTGTGATGTGTGGGAGCTCACTGTGAAATTGCTTCAAAAATGCTTCAATCATTGATAACACAGCTAATCTGTCTTGCTTATTAGAACCTTCTAAAATCATGGTTGCAATATACTGTGTATTGTATTGCACTGGCCCATGACACTTCGCGTTCCATTTACATCATCAACTTCCAGTTCTTCATAAGTAAAACACAAACATAAAAATCCATGCCATCTGATTCCTTGTTTAGCAAAGTGTTGCTGTGATGTCTCACGCAAGGACATGGATTCGAACTCTATCTTCCAGTCAGCAACAATTCGAGCTTCAGAGCTGCTCTTATTCAGTATAGACATTGCTGTTCCATTTCTTTAATTATTTTCTCTAACTGCACTTGCAGATTTGCAATTCAAACTCTGTGCCCTTGATAAAGTTCAAACTTTTGAGAGGCATCCTTTATCACTTCCACAGCATCTTGCACAATGTTCTCGGAGATGGTAGCATTCAAGACTTTTGATGCTGTCCTCACACATTTTTGAAGTTCCAATGTACAGAAATCAACAAAATTGCAAGCATTACATTTCACTGTATGGCTGGCATGCTCAGATCAGGCTTGCTAAGTCCTTAATTAATTCCATGGGTTCAGGTTGTTGCAATACATGAGAGTCATAATGAAAGATACACACGATTTCAATGTAGTTTGTCATCACTGGTATCATGTCAGCACCAAGAAGGTCATCAATAATATGCTGCAACAAAGTAGCTTGATCATTCACTAAACTCCCTGTCACATAATCCACAGCTGCAAGCATTTTTTCCCCACCAGCTGTAATTTGGCCTAGTATGTCATAAAACTTTCCACGCAATATGTACTGACAGGGGTCATCAGTACTGGAGTTTGTCTCCCTTTCATTACACCATACAAAGTAACTTTTGTATATGTGCTTAGGTGACTTGCGAGGTGTTAGGGAAGGCAGTGTGATTGTTCAGTTTAATTTCCTTTGTCCCGCAAGATATTGTTGAAACATTGTCTTTGGAAAGAATAAACATGACAACATCATGAACTACGGTTTCATCAAAACGACTACGTGGGAAATAGGAGGGAGGTACAAATTCTGTCCAGCTTCCATTACCTTTATATCCTTTCGCACCTGATCTTATGTACACCCGCCAAGAGTTATTTACACCTTCTCTCTTTAAAGCTTCAATTCTAGTACCAGGGAGCCCATTGACAAGAATCGCACGAGCAACTCTTCCTTGAATTTAATGTTTTTTGCTGGCATTCATGATCATAATCGTGGTGTCAACAATTTTATTGTCATCTTTGGTGGAAGTTGAACATGAATTCTGTCCATGTTTAATTGCAACGTCTTCAAGTAACGTATCAGGATTTGCAGAATACAAGATTTCAGCAATGCGAACAGCTGTGGAATAAACACCTGAAAGACATTCTGCACCCTTTAAATCCATCCAGTTGTAGACCCGTCATGCGTTTTGAGAGATGTATCAGTCATCCTGAAATGTTCACTTGGCAACTTGTTTTTTCTCGCGTGGCTCCATGTAAATGCTTCCCATACATCATTCACAGTTTGCATTTGTTTTGGTGCTCGTTTCAATCGGTCATCCTGCGCAATTGCCATTGAAAGATCGATTCTAGCCCACTTTACTGCTTCTCTTTCTTCCCGCTCACTTCGAGGACTTGTAGTTGATCACCTTTGTGGTCCACATTGATCCCTAGCCCTATTACGTGCCACCTTCGGATCTGTACCGTCACATGCACACTCGCATCTCTTGCATGAACTACCACACAATTGGGCAAGATCCCATTTTGCATTTGCATTCAAGATTGCGAGAAGACGGGTCCCTATAGTTAATAATGAATTGATCGGTTAACCTGTGTGCGCATGCTCATAAGGTTCAGATATTTATCTCGCAGGACGTTAGTTTAAAAAAATGATAACAAATTTGTTTTATGTACGTTCAAGGTATATCTACACTATGCAAGGTAATTCATATTCACATGACTTAATCATATGCACACACACACACACATACACACACACACTCACACACAGACACACACACAGACACACACACAACACAGACACACAACACACAGACACGCACGAAGCAATACATGCCCACTTTATAAACTGTACAGAACATATAACAAATAAAGTGTAGAGACAGAAGTGCATTATGCATGGATGAACATTATCTCAGTGTGTCCTATGCTAAATTCCCTGTGCCAGACGTGACATTAGAACCAGAAAGAGAAAGCACTTGCAAAGACTACTCATGCATGGATTTGATTTAGTCTGCTGGACCTTATCTTGCGTAGAATGATATGTCCTCTGTAAAGTATTGAACCGGGCATGTATCAATTCGGCTACCTGTTCTCCAAGGACGCCAAACCCGACATGCCATTCCTTTACCTGTGGGATTACATGATCCTCCATTAAGTGCAATTTCGCTAGAGCAAGATGGGAAAGGTGCTCTAAAGTTCGCCACGAACGGTGGTATTGCCGTTTCTGTCAAATAGAATTAATTTGTATAGGTTGTGTTACAACAGACAGCACCAAGTTCTTTTGCACTGTGCTTCTGTGATGAAGTTCTGAGTTAATAGACAGTAGTAGATGTCATGATATGCATTTAGACTGTTGTATTAATTTCTTACAGTAGATAACAATGTTCTGGCCACCCTCATTACCTTCAACTCTTGTAGGTATTTTGCATCATGCACCGCGCAATAGTTGAGGTTTGCATCGCGCACTAATCGAGGATTGCACCGCGCACTAATCGAGGATTGCACCGCGCACTAGTTGAGGTTTGCACCGCGCACTAATCGAGGATTGCACCGCGCACTAATCGAGGATTGCACCGCGCACTAATCGAGGATTGCACCACGCACTAATCGAGGATTGCACCGCGCACTAATCGAGGATTGCACCGCGCACTAATCGAGGATTGCACCGCGCACTAATCGAGGATTGCACCGCGCACTAGTTGAGGTTTGCACTGCGCACTAGTTGAGGTTTGCACTGCGCACTAATCGAGGATTGCACCGCGCACTAATCGAGGATTGCACTGCGCACTAATCGAGGATTGCACCGCGCACTAATCGAGGATTGCACCGCGCATTTGCACCGCGCACTTGAGATTTGCACAGCGCAATGCTACATGTACATGTATGGGATGTCTGATTTGTTGGTTACGTCACCTTTTCTTTTTAATTAAAGCGCAGTCCACTCTAACGAATCCCTTCTTGTTTTTATGATGGCGCAAAACGATCCAGAGATCCAGATATTGAGAAGTAAATAAGAAATTATCATGACAACGGTCTTATATTGCCTCCAATACCGCACGATGAGTCTTGTAGGTATGCGTACAGATTAGTTGTACGTACTACAACAGGCCCGCGTCATCCTACCAAGCTACCGTGCACTTCAACTTGCTGCGGTTAAGATCATGAACCACTGAATTAGACAATTGGTGCAAACTAGTGTTCTGCGTGGTAGCTCCAGAGGTAGCTCCAGAGGTTGACACAGAAGATTTAAGCAGATGGGACATTGCAGTGGCTCCGTGATGGCCGGGTTGATGATACAGTGAGTATTGTGTGGGTGGGGTCATCCTCATTATTTTATTAGGACTTATTTTAACTGTGATCATGAAGAACTTAGTGTCAAAGGTATTGGCAATTATTGTGGTAAGTTTAATACTCTGCCAGCAACATAGTGGTCAATTCGAAATAGTATAAGATGGAATGATTGGAATGTTTTCACATGAAAATAGGTTCTCAGAACTTCCAATTGCGCTGATAGGTTCTTAGAGCACTATTTGACTGCAGAAGTGTTTGGGGATGGGACACTGAAGCCATCAATGTACAAAATAGTCTCACAACTATCCCAAGCTCTAAATCAGGTTGTGGCCACCATCATGGGCTAAATGCCAGGTCAATTTTGGCCCAGCAGGTGAGTCCCATCTGTGTATCACAATACTTATATATTGGATGAACTTTGTGCATAGTTATCTGTCTGTCTGCATGTGGGGGTGTTGTGTGTGTGTGCTTGGGTGCATGCATGTGTGCGTGTGTGCATGTGTGTGTGTGTGTGTGTGTGTGTGTGTGTGTATTGTTCACATTCTGAAAGACATGATGATACGAATGAACTTGTCTATTGCAAATTGTAGAGGTCAGTGCTACAATGAGGCTGCTAATATGGCCGGACACAGAAGTGGAGTTGCAGCACAGATATTATCAGTGGAGTCCAGGGCTACTTATACTCACTGTTATAGACACGCATTAAGCCTCGCAGCCAGTGATTCGATAAAAAAGAATAAAATCCTCCGTGACACCCTCGATGCAGCTTTTGAGATATCAAAGCTTTTAAAGTATACTCTCCGAAGTGCCATGCAATTTTCAATCGGCTAAGGATGAGCTGGCACCATCTACATCAGGCTTTCATACCTTGTGTTCAACTAGATGGACTGTCCATGCTGCATCATTGTAGAGCATACTTGACAATTATAAGGTATATTTCTGGGAAGAGATCAAGGATGATATCACTGACTCAGGGATAAAAGCTCGTTGTAGGAGTGGAAGCAACAATGAGTAACTTTAATTTCCTTTTTGGTTTGCTGCTTGGTGAACTTGGTGATAATGACTTTGTAGCATCAAGTCTTGAAACACAGCTTGCCAGCATTGTTCTCCTCCTTGCCTGAAAAACCGACCCTTAGCACAATATCAGAGCTTATATCACTGACCTTTCACCAGCCACACGCATAGGCATCTCTGAAGTCTCATGCTTGAATGACTTCGTCAGCTCACGCGAACGTAGATCAGAAGTTTTGGCAAGTTTTGATGATGTGCATTCATGAGTACAGTTACGTACTATGTCCCATACTATATATGCAGTTCGAATCATGAATGATACTGACGTGTAGTACCTTTCAAAGCACGCACTTTTATAACTCCAAATGTAATTTAATGATGAAACATTAGTAAACTAAAAGCAAAGGTATTTATATTGTGACGCACGCTGTTTTTGTGTAGTTTTTGTAGTTTTTACTTATCAAAAAGTGTTGGGCTCCGCCCCAGACCCTGATGGGTGAGTTTCCAGCGCTCCCCCATACCCCCTCGCTGGGCGGCACCCCTCCCGCATCCTCCTCGGCAATTTCCACAGTGGCCGGACCGGTTCATTTATCGATGCTACAACCCTGGACTGTAACTGTGTGATAATTAAAGGAGATTGCCTAGTTATTGTATTAGACTTTGGACTTTGAACTTTGGTGTAGCGTAGTTTTCCTAATTAACGCTCTTCCCGTTCTTGCTTTATTCGTGTTCGTAATGTCATTACTAATAGTGCACGTGAGCCGAATAACGAGCTGAACGGAGAATAGAAGTGAACTGGAGTCAATACTGGACAGAGCTAAGAGGGGTTTGTGCATACGTGTGTGTGTGTGTGTTTGTGTGTGTGTATGTGTGTATATGTGCATGTATATGTGTGTGTTGTATTGATGTGTGCTGTATGTAAGTGTGTACTCATGAATGTGTGTGTTTAGTGTGTGTGTGTACATTTGTGCATGTGTTATCACTCGTTTCTTCCACTCACATGGGTCTCACTTGCAGAGAGTTAGAGGACAATCGCTTTGTCCAGGGAAATGACTGGGGATTCAAGAAGTTCATCAGACGAGGCCAAAGTGATAACAAGCTTACATTGTACTGCAAGGTGAGCAGCAGCCATAACTCCTGGCCTGATGTGTGTTCATTACTGCTTTGCTACTCCTTGTGTTTGTACACACATATCGCACCCATACACACATACACACTATCACACATGCATGTGCACACACACAACACACACACACGCAAATACAAACACACACATAGCACACTCATACAGGTGTCGGAGGTGGTGTAAACCAAAGTGGCACATCCGTGATACTGAATAGTCTAAGGTCAGGCCTAGGATCTCTTTAGGAAGATAGTCATTTCAGCGACATCATGTTGGTTGTGGGGAAGTCATGAGGTCAAAGCACACAAAGCAGTATTGGCAGATGTGAGGGTGGAGGAGTGGTGAGGACTAAAAAGAAATGTTCAATCAAACCCTCCAGGATGTTAAGCCATGCCTAATGTTTCATTTGTTGTAACTTTCATGTAAGATCACAAGTAATGATTTTGAAAAGGTTGTTCAGGAACTTGGCAACATCACTATGCTTGTTGAACCTATTTTTAAAACACAATACTTTTTAACTCTTTGAATGCCAAGTGCATATATACATGCATGCGTACAAAATGAGAATTATCTGCCTCACCATTCATGCAGTGCTGTGTGTTATATTGTGTGAATCAAAATCACTTTGAATATGCAGCAAGTGCACTACTGACTTGCATGTAACCCCATAGTATGTGTGGTCCCAGTGTAAGCACATTTTGTGCATGTGTCCATTATAACCCGCTGGCACCTTTTGTTTCAACAACCTATAATACGAACTGGCAAATACGGGGGAGGGAACAGGCATGATATACTGGCTATGCATTCTGGTTCTTGGAGTATTGAAGCGATGCATTAGTGAAGTGAAGTGGCTCATCTGAACAATGGGATTCTTTAGAAGAAACATTTACTTTGTGCATGTACTTAAAAGGTTACAAGTGCAGGAAGCATATGCATGCATCATACATAGAGTTGTGACTGATCAACACATTTTTGCACGATCATGCATGAATGTTGTAACAGTTGTGTGCCAAATGTGTACAAGCATGCATAAACATGTGCATGCATGCATATACGCAATTGGCGTTCAAGAAAGTTAAAAAGAATAAAGACGTCATGAAGTTGTTTTCAGGCTTTGTCAAATCCCCTTTCTCAAATCTTGTGTACACGGGCCTGGTTTGATGAGTATATTTGTGTGTGTGCATATGTGTTTTAATATTCCTTAGGATGAAGGTATAGTGATGATGATAATGAGGTGAGGATGATGATGATCATGGTGGTGATGGCGGTGGTGATATATAGTTAGTGATGGTGACATGGAGTGGGTGTCAAGGTGATAGTAGTAAGATAGTGGTGAGATACACATGTAAATAGGGTCATGGGTGGTAGTTTATAAATTTCAAATCAACCACTGAGATGCACTGACATGGGAGGAGTGGTTACAACTAGGAACACCCCTTTGGTGGAGAACAGGCTTTGCTCTGTGTGATGGTCACTTGGGTATGGTGGTCACTTAGGTGACCACCATACCCAGGTGACCATACCATACCCAGGTGACCACCATACCTGGGTATGGTGGTCACTTCTCTATCTTGGTTGTAGATTCTAGACAGTCCCAATTGATGCTACTTACTCTCTAGATACACTCATTCACACCACCCATTTGTAGAATAGGGCCAAAACAATTTTAATCCTTAAGTGATTGCTTTTTAGGCAATAGAGACTGTACATGCGGTACCTTTCTGACCAGCGTGCACTTTACATTGGGAAGTGCTCAATTGTGGATTCCACGTGCAGGCAGTCTCCACACTTGACCTGTACAGCAATGCACACTGCAAAGCAGTGTGGAGTGGAGTGACCTTGATGTGCTGTTGATGAGGTGTGACCATACTCCTGCTATCCCACGTAGAACAGGGGGCACATGTCCATCATTGTTTGGGGCCTCTTTGCTCATCAAAAAAAAATACTTTCATCAGGGGGCCAACCCTAAACAGCATGCAGTCAGCTTGATATGTGGTGCATATGACAAACACCTTCCTGATGCCATGTGTGTCCATCCATGCATGCCATGCTGTGTAGCTATAAGTGTTGGGTTAGCATAGGTGTGGGCATAGCTCATGGCCTATCATCAGTGGTCATGTGCATTGCTCATGGCTTTGTGTAGAATGGTACAGAAACAACTCCTTTCCTCATTGATGGGGGATTTTGTTTTCCCTCACTTCTTAATTGATGGGGGATCTTTCCCATCCCCTTGATCCAATGACCATTTTGTCTTTCTCTTGAAATGGTCACTGTGTTTTGGCTTCATCCCTGGATGAGAAGATCAGAATGCTGGATAGGAACAATGGAGAACTGCTCAATGAGTAAGAGAGAGGAAGAGTGTGTGTATGTGTGTGTGTACATATGGGGGTGTACATGAGTGGTTTTAGTGTACTTGTGCATGTATTATGGCTTTGTGTACACTAGTGTCTGTGAGGAGATGTGTATCTGTGTGATGTGATATGGTCTATTCCCTAGGTACAAAGGTCACATGAGTATAAGGTGTGTGGAGCAGAGGATGGCAATGATTTGGTTCTGGGACCTAATGGAGGGGAGAAATGAGTGTGTGAGTTGGGTTGGTGTGATGGGGAGAGTTGGTTGTGATGGGATGGTGGAGAGAGGGTTGGTTGTGGGTTGTCAGGGGCAATTGAAGGGGAGTGTGCATAACAAGTGAGCTAGCAAATGAAAGAACACCTCCAAGTTCTGACACACATTGTGAAAAGGGGGAAGTGTGGCTGAGGGGGGGGGGGGGGGGGGGGAGGGGAGGAAGGCACACATCCTGATCTAGGCTTAATAAAAGGAAATGATTTGATTTGTGAAATGTAGTGTTAAGATTGAATATGGTCTCAAACAGTTGGTATGAAAGTACTGTACATGTTATGAGTCTCCGTACTTCCCTGTTATGTACCTATAAACTCAATGCCATGCTTTGTGATTATGACCTATAGCCATGCACCAGAAAGGGCCAGGCAGGAGTAGTCCATGTCCCAGGCTAAGTTCACTACAGCACCAGATGGAGTACATCACCACTACACTCAAACTTAGGTAGTGATGTAATGCATCTGGTGCTGTGCTGAACTGGGTCTGGGACCAAGACTAAGGCAGAGTACCCTTTGGACTTGTGCTTGTGAGAGGCCTGAGCACTGGCTTCTCCCCCTCCACTCCCACATACACTGGTTGCATGCTGGAGGTGCTAGTTGGGCCACTAGACCAATGTGGGTGGCTAGCCAAGTGAAGGGGGAATTCCAGGCTAGACAGACCCCAGCAAGTCACATGCTAGATAAACAAATTACAGTAAGTATAGTATACTGGATCCTGCTTTTTTTCTTGACATTCAGCGATGTAGCAGGCTGTGTCTTTACACCACTGATTCAACATGACCTGAAACAGGATCAGAAGCAGCAGACAACTGAGCAACCTTTTCAATGATCTGAATAGTATTGAGGCCACATAGGTAAGAAGAGCACACATCTGTAAGCCAAACGTTTTATGTGCATCTGTTTTTCAGGTGACAGCAGTCATCAAGATAGGAGTTTGTAAATGGGATAATCTTATCACCACCACAATATCTGTTGGCACAGACATTTATTGAGTTGTGGTATCAAAGCTTTGTACTACCAGTTGTGGTCTGGTCACAAACGTAGACTATGTACACTCAGCATCAGGGAGAACTCAATGGCTATTGGTCTGTCTTCAAGTTTGTACTCAGTACATGTACATGTGGATAGTTCCAGTACATTATATGGCCCTGCTGTCAAATTTTAAACATGACTGTAAGACTGTAGGCATCCCATATGCACCTGCCCGGAGAAAATGGGGGGGGGGGGGGATTTACTTATTGGGACCAGACTGGCAGGTGTCTGGTCCCCAGACTAAGGGTGTAAGAGTTACAAATGTACCCTGGGACCACCTGTCAGGTCCCCAGACTTACGTTGAATGTAAAAAATGAAGGTAGGTTTAGATTGCTTTGAAGGAATACTATGGTCCAAACGCTACTATTACAAGTCATGGCTTTTTATTTAGAAACATTTTCTTACGAGATGGGTGGATATTGAGATTGGATTCGAGTTTGTCTTTGATGAGTTGCCAACCCTAAACCCTAACTGGCCTTCGGCCCAGACCACCATAATTACCGACTTGACAATGCGTGAGTTTCTCACTGCTAAACAGCTTCAATGTAGTTTGGCCCTTAGTGTCCCCTGTTGGGCTACACCCAACATGTTTTGATGCTGTTCAATGCTCCCTCAAGGTAGGATTGATGACGTATGGGCTGAATGATCACTCAAGAGCAGTAGCCAGGGTAGTATTGATGGTAGGGCACGCAGAGGGGGGGGGGGGGGGGGGGGGGGGGGGGGGGAGAACATTTCGAGAGCCATGCATATCATTCTGTTGCTATTTAAAAATAATGATAATTAATTTCTGGATCAGTTTCTTACCAACAGTGAATTTACATTAATGTTTTTTCCCCCCCTGGAAAAATTTCCACATAGCTGTCTGAAACAGTGCAGCAGAGATGAGCAATCATGGCTGCCAAATCCAAAGGGCAAAAAGATCAACTGAAGAAACGTTTTGGTGTCAGTGATGCTGAAAATCCCATTTTAGATATCTGCGTAGATGCAAACCAGTAAGCTTACGTGTATGCATAGGTTTTGGTAACTTTGAGCCCCTCTCTCTAACCTATATTTTAAAGAGTACACCTTTTGAGGCTTTGCATATTTTGCTACTGGGACTGTATAAGTACCTGCTCAGGCTTAAAATAAACAAGCTGTCAAGGAAGAATTGTGAGCACGCATATCTGCCTTTTCCTTTTCTGGTTGTGATGCGTACATTTCAAGGGACATGACAAGATAGTACAAGTCTTTTGTTGGGCGAGACTTTAAGCTGCTTGCTCAACTTGCAGTTCATTTATTATCGCTGTATATGGATGATGGAGTGTGGCTTAAGCTATCAAAGGTTAGTGCAGGTAACACTTGTAATAGCTACATGTTCATGCACTACATGTGTCAACAGGTGTTTAGAATTGCATATTGTCAGCCATTTGACCCAGAGATGGTTGGTTTGTACGAGTCAGATTGTACATCCTGTGTTACTGCTATTCTAGCTCACTTTCCTAACCTGAAAATAAAGTTGAAAGTCTACCTACTGTTGCACCTTTGTGAGAGTATGCTTCAATTTGGACCACCTTTAGCTTATAATAAGCACTAATTTGAGCAATTCAAACAAAGGTGTGAAAGCCTCAATTCAATTATTCGTGCAAAGGACATCTTTTCCAACAAACATTCTCCCAGCACATATATGCACCACAAAATTTGGTATTGAAGAAAGTATACAGAACATCTGTTCTGGCATAATACGTATTGAATACACAAACAAAATGTATATCATGTTACTCTGTAAACAAGGTTTGATGCTGAACTTGTGAAGCTTTGTAAATCTGACGTGTCTGAATTTCTGGGAAAACATGTGGAATCAGAGAAGTGTATTTACCAACAGGGAACCCTGCGCAAGGTGTGTATGTGACTGACTATGTGATATTGAACAACTTTCAGTCTTGCTTTACTTCATGCAGTTATCAACAGCAGCCTTGGAACTTGGTGCCATTAAGATGACCATCCCAGAACATGATACCATCCTTCTCAGTCAGGCTATTGCCAGCTGTACACTGCTGATACCACCATCTCTTAAGTCCTCTACTCGTGTAACCATTTCTGCTGCCATTTATGGATCTGGTTGGCTCATCAACATTGGTGATTTTGTTCTATACAAATCAGCCAATAGTTCATCAGTAAGACTGTGTGTGTGGTGTGGTGTGTGTGTGTGTGTGTGTGTGTGTGTGTGTGATACTTGTTGTGTGAGTGTGTTTGTGTGTGTGTGTGGGTGATACTGCGTGTGTGTGTGTGTATTTTGTGTGGTGTGTGTGTGTGTGTGTGATACTGCGTGTTGTGTGAGTGTGTTTTGGTGTGTGTGGGTGATACTGCGTGTTGTGTGTGTTATTTTGTGTGGTGTGTGTGTGTGGGTGATACTGTGTGAGTGTGTTTTGTGTGTTGTGTGTGTATGGTGTGTGTGGGTGATACTGTGTGTTGTGTGAGTATGTTTGTGTGTGAGTGTTTAGTGTGTCTGTGTGGGTGATACTGTGTGTGTGTGAGTATGTTTTGTGTGTGAGTGTTTTATGTGTGTCTGTGTGGGTGATACTTGTGTTGTGAGTGTATTTTGTGTGTTGTGTGTGGGTGGGTAATACTATGTGAGTGTGTTTTGTGTGTTGTGTGTGTATCATGGGCGTACGCAGGGGGGGGGTCGATGGGTTCGAACGACCCCCCCTCCCCTAAAAAATGTCCACGTCATGTCACTGTTCTTGTTGTTTGCACATGCTCACCAGCCCCGGATCCAGCATAGCCTTGGGGGGGCGGCCGTCCCCCTGGCTATAATTGCCCCCCCCCCCCCCCCTGAGTAACGCTCCGCGACGGAAACTTTTTACGAGTGGAGTGGACCTGATGTTGCTTGTGTTTTAGTAGAGAATGTGTGCATGTGAGTGATGAATTGGTTCATTTAAGTTGCCGACGCACACCTCCCCCCCCCCCCCTCCCCGTTTTTCGTTTATAGCCCGAAGCGGACCTGCACCTTCCCCCCCCCCCCCCCCCCCCCCCTTTATTGTAAAATGTAAGGTCACCTATTAACAAAATTCGACCCCCCCTTTCCTGAAGGCTGCGTACGCCCATGTGTATGTGTGTGTGGGTGATACTGTTTGTTGTGTGAGTGTGTTTGTGTGTTGTTTGTGGTGTTTACACAGCAGGAAATTGGTCTATTCTGGGGATGTTTCCGAACCAGTGAAAATTCCTACTGTACTGTCCAAGTTCTGGAGCCAGAAGCAGCTATTCCTCAAGGCTGTATACTTGATGAGTTGACTGCCCATTGCTAACAATGGTGGACTTCTTCCATGTCATTCCTTCATCTTCTGTCTGCACAGCTGTGTCAGTGGTCCACAAGTGTACTACGACCTGCTCATTTGTTGAGAAGACTGCATCAGTTGTGGTTGAAGGATGTGATACATCCATCAACAGACTTGTGTTTGTGCATATTGGACTAATGCTGTGTACTGTAACAACATCTATTGCTTGAAAAATAATTAAAGTCATGATTTCTAAATATCCGCCATTATGATTATTCATGATCACTCATAACTGATTCACGCCCACGAAGACGATCTGAAAAGCCGCTGATTCACGTGCGCTATATCAGATCTGAAGCGACACTACCCCAAGTACGTGAATCACTTACAACCTATCCACAATCATTACAAGCCGTAACGGTTGTGATTCGTTTTTCAAAAAATAAATGAAATCGGGTCGGAATGAGTAACGCGATGACGCTACCGCAACGCGCATGCGTAACAATCAATACAAGGTACCGAAATTAAAATTGTACATAAAATTCTTTTTTCATATAGGTACTTAAAATAACATTTTGTTGTCGTAAGAACGTTAATTAATAATTTTTCGATAAAAGAATACAAGTGAAAGTAAAATTGTTATATTATATTCCTGGCCTGACCGCCGGAGTTATGGATCGATGTCCAAAATTTCTGGCAATGGTGAGAAAACTGCATTTACAACTCAATTACAACTAATATAGGATAACACGGGCACGAAAACATATATAGATCACTCTCTAAACTAAAGAGCTCTAGTGTCTTGGCTGACAGCGATAAATTATATCCATTAACCCCTCCCCTCCCACTCCTCCTCCTCTGCCCCGCGCCCTCCTACGTGCGGCCGGTATTATATTTACAACAGTTTTGTCCAATTGACGACAAAAGCTGCGAAACGAGATACATGATATATGAATGGCGAGACAGAGTAGAATAGCATATACATATCAGTTTGAATTGTATCATTTTGAAAAGATTATTGGGGTGCATATGTGCATTATACATGCACTGGTATAGTAGTGCATGTATGTGCATGTATCGTGCCAATGCAGTTAACGCGGTCTAATGGCCAGTACCACTGACTGCATCAAGGCATCCTTGCCTAGCCAACTTTTCCACTGGATTCCCTTGCCACTCAAATCGTAGGCTTGGTTTTGGTAAACGCCGTTGAGATTGGCATTGTAGCAGCTCTTGAACCACCATCCTGACGAGTAAATTTGGGCGCAGTTTGTTAGGGGCGAAGCGTCGTTGTCTTTATCGGGGGTAGAGAAGCTCTGGCCGTTGTGAATTGCAAAAGAATCGCCGACAGTGGAAGATGCTTCGTACCCAGTCACCTTTAGTTGGTAATTTAGCGGCCATTCGGGAACTAGGCTGAACTGACTGTACTTCGCGAACACGGCGACATCGCTGCAACCGAAGCACGACAGTCCGACGTACAGTTCCATGTTGACGTCGTTTGTGAGCAACACGATGTTGTCCAAGCCGAGCCAGAAATTGCCTTCTAAGTTTCCGAAACCCATCTTGTAGTCAACCCAGTCACGATTGAAGTTTACGGTGCCGTCAACTCGACGCTGGATAACGGTCCATCCTCCTCCCTGCAGCGACATGTCGCAGTAAACCACTATGTTGCGCGTCGGGGTGGCAGAGTTGGAGGAACGAGGCATAATGTTGTACAGACCGCTCGTTCTGAAGCCGTCGTCATACAGCTGCTTGCAGTTTCTCGCTGGCATGACTGCAAAGAGGGAAATAAAAATACGGTAGATGAAGTTTTATTTCGGTGTGTTATAGCGCATCGATTAACTTACAATTGCTGTTCAGTATATCTGTAGTTTGGTTCGGTGACTGACCCATAACGAGATCTATTGGTAGGGAACGGATTTGTCCAGTTTCGCATGCGATAAGGATGAAGAGGAAGAAAATTTTTCTGCATCTCTGGCACTTTCTTCTCTTCACTTTTACCTTCCAACTATTGTTATTCTACTGTTCCCGCGTTTATATATACTACCCGATTTCTTCAGCACCCACACATCTGTAGGCCGTTGCGTTATATGATTGTAAATCTAAATCTGATGCTGTGCAATGCGTGGTATGATATATTCTGCGAACTTGAGTGGTTTTACAAAACCTTGCTATCAGCTCAAACAGTTCAGTATAGTGTTCCCTCAAGCATTTGTAAGTTTTTCACGCAATAAATGTCCTATAGCTTCTTTTACAATGTCAGACTGTATTTCCACGCGCTTTGCCATGCACTGACATGCAGGCTGTTTGACAGTAAGGTTCGAATACAAACACGCTAGCTCTCTCCCCAGCCCTATACACATATATAGCTTAATTGGCTCGTGGGATAAGCAGGATGTGCATAATGAGATATGCATGCCTATCAACACCATGCACTGAACTAACTAGATCTCTATGACAACATATAATGCATGCTATAATACAAGGAGGTGGTGGGGTATAAAGGAACTCGCGATGCAAAATGACAAACCTGTCTTAATTAAATATAAAGCTGGCACACTGAGATACTGATATAATATCCGTTGTGTATATGGAACGTTCTATACGAAAATGGGTCTTGTGGATTTCATTTTATAACATAACATTTAAATCGATATATCTTCCCAAATATTAACGCTATCGGGTTCCTATTTTTAACACAACATACCACATCATTACTATATGTGAAAATTCCATTTTGGTGTCTTACACATGCGGGGTACCGACGTTACAAGGTCCGATACCCCGTAGGGTTCAAAACGGCCACATCTTCAGGTAGGAGTGTCCAAATCGGTTCAAAATAGGTACCTATGTAGAAGGGTCCTACCACTATTGATTTTTTCTGTTCGTCAATTTTTGCTTTATCTGTTGTGGAGATACAAGTGTGCAAAGAAATTGCACATTTCCCGGGCGTTACGCGCCATGAACATATTACGACTGGCTCCTCGTAATACGTTTATGGCGCGTAACGCCCGGGAAATGTGCACTTTCTTTGCACACTTGTATCTCCACAACGGATAAAGCAAAAATTAACGAACAGAACAAATCAATAGTGGTAGGACCCTTCTACATAGGTACCTATTTTGAACCGATTTGGACACTCCTACCTGAAGATGTGGCCGTTTTGAACCCTACGGGGTATCGGACCTTGTAACGTCGGTACCCCGCATGTGTAAGACACCAAAATGGATTTTCACATATAGTAATGGTGTGGTATGTTGTGGTAAAATAGAAACCCGATAGCGTTAGCGTCAATTTTAAAATGTTATGTTATAAAATGAGATCCACAAGACCCATTTTCTTATAGAACGTTCCATATTCACTTTTATTCTGAATCGTGGCTCATTTATATACGTGCAGGGTTAAATAATATGGCGACCGCTATACTCCAATCCTCGGCTACTGCGCTTCTTCCTTTTCTTCTCGAGAAGAAAAGGACATCTTGCTTAGTCGGTTCGACGAAGCGAAGAGGCTTCTTGTTCCCGATGAGAACGTTAAACGAAGCACGCTCAGTGTCTTGAACACCATGTTGGACCGCGTGTTGACAGCTCTGCTAGAGACTGCAGGTATGCGAGTACGATAAAGGACGATCTACTATTATCTACTGTGTACTCCATTCATGTATATCGGGTACATGTATTAAATGTATAGGCGTTTACACGACCGTGATGACCAAACGCTTTTTGTGATCGAGTAGAATTCGTTTAGGAGTCTGTCAGGGTCTCGTCCAGCAATGCAGCTGCCCAAATTCGTTGCGTTCGTGGGCATTGTCTTCTTTTGTAAAGGTATCAATTTGGTAGTACTATGCATTAATCCGTGTTCATTCTTATTCACTATAGAAGGGGCAGGGTCCGTTTTGTGTCCATCTTATAAGGAGTGTCATGTGTGGGCTAGTTCTCGAGTCTTGGCTGGTCATTACCTTGCAAATCAGAAGTTAGCATTAGTGATTTTGTTACTCTTGGTCATAATTGTTTTAAATTTTTTTTTTGTTGTTGTCAGGCTTTGTCCATGCATTCACACGTGCAGGTATGCTTCCAAGGTAGTATATCAACTTCTGCACTGACATTTGGGTCTTGCATTCATATGTATATTGCTGATGACTGCAAGCTCTATTAATGGTAAGTGTATAATAAGCTCCACTATCGGAGTGTTGTTGAAAACACGCAGGCAGAATATTCCATGCAACAGGCCATAGCTGTAGTTAAAACAAACCCTGAATACCACACTAATGGAGATGTAAGCTAACTGACCCTCTTTTAAATAAAAAAAATATTTTGTGTTGTGCACACAGTGGGTGATGACTGATGCTTGCCATGACTCGCATACCACACAACTGTCCCATGTCTGACAGGAAGGTATGTATGATAATGCAGTGATCCAATGATGCACACGGCTCCCTCAGTGCACACAGAGTTGTTGGGATCTGCACAATGTTGAGGGCCTGAGTACACAACTGCCTAGATATGTGGATGGAGTGTACCAGAAGAGTGCTTACTCAAGTGATTGCTAGAGGTAATATCACACTGTACATATAGCTGGATGTTTTCTTCACCATAGGTTTGAATGTAACAGAGGTTGCCCATGATAACCAAGTGCAAGTGAAAAGTTACATTGAGGAACTTGACATTGTGAATTCGTACGCTACGTGGCATGATGGGTGCTTTATGCAGTACCACATATCACAATCGTCATGTGGCTTTAGTACATTCATGTAGGCACCAAGATTGCTGCAAAGGAAGAAAAAAATATGTCAGGGTGCAGTTCATGGTTGGGATGTCACATGGTTCACCCAGCTTTCAGATAAGGATGTGTTATATTAATAATATTACTGCTGCATGCTGCTTATACTACTCCAATAAGCCTAAATCAGCAAAACTCATCTGTATTGGTGCATAAAAAATTGCAATGGTGATTCGGATGTCCTTCGTAACAAGATAATGGCCATTTTCATGTGCGTTCTTTTACACCTGATACCTGTCTGTTCATACATTGTGTCATCTGGAAAGTCCATGTTGTGCTGCAGCGTACCTCCTAACCAACCCTGACACCATCAATGGCTACGAAAAGGCTCTGAGAAAGACTCTAATTTATCGCTACATGGAGTTTTACTGCCGGGTATGCCTCCTATTTGTATAAGTACATGTGTATATGTATATGTGTATTTGTGTGTACATACTTTTGTATGTGTGTACATAAGCATGTGTATGCAAATGTTTAGTGCCGGGATACTTTCTGGATTGAATCCTTCAATCCCCTACTTTTGATGTATTTGCCAAAGTGGATTCATTTTCAGACTGATACTTGTACATTTCAGATGAGGATGAATTTGGCTGTTTTGGACTGGGTATGTTTCTTTACTTTTAAACCCTTGTAAGAATCATACCTTACTCTGTACTTTGTTTAAAAATGAAAATAATCAGCGAACGGTTACCGGCCTTCGTGTGTATCCAGAGTATCGTATAGGCCTGATCGCTACAATGTACTGGTTGACAAAACCTAATAATTTGCATAAGACATCTGGCGACAGTACATTGAAAGAAACAGAGATACATTGCTGTATGGAATTGCAAAACCATTTTGCTAAGAAAACGGTTCCTTCCAAATTTTTTTCCTCCAGATCTCTTCCAGAATGAGAAGAGAGCAAAGTGTTGCACATGTCACCCAAAGACGATAATGATGGTGAGTATCTTCTTGACTATGAAGGCGATGATGATGATGTAGAAGACTAGAAGGTGATGTCATGGCCTGTGTTGTATATGGTGTTGTCATATTGCTCTGTGTCTTGGAAATAGTTGGAGAGCAGACAGTAATAGTAGCTAATTGAGTAGCTCTGGTGCAGGGTTTGCTTTCTCCTGATGCACACATCCGACACCTGTGCTATTGGTGTGCATGTATTGATCAGTGTGCAGGCATGTGTTGGTCAGTGTGTGCATGTGTTGTTTATGCATGACGACTGAATGTGCATGGGGTGATGTTTGAAGTGTGTATAGATATATAAGTGCATGTACTGTGCCATATACATGCACATGTACATAAATGTAAATGTATATTCTTTTTACACCACCAAACCAAAAGTTTGCTGATTTTATAGCTACCTCTCTTTACTCACACTCATTCAGGCAAGTCTTTACCATTATCCCACAGTTATTCTTGAGCATCTAAACAGTTCTTTTAACAGTTTGTTTAAGAAATACCATACATTACATTGGATTTTACTTTGGCATATCTCTACAGATGGTATTGTGGTCACATGCAAGATCATATGGTATGTGTTGCTTGCGTGTCGTGCCTGTGGTACATGCATTTGTTCAGCTAGCGTACACATGTTGTATGTGTCATACTCGCTGAGCACTAAGAAAGTATCGGTACATTCCCAGTGTATGGTACACCCTCTAGATTTGGTTATCTCCTGGTGTGGGAAATGTTAAATGATACATTTATGCACCCATTTTTAGTACTGGTGTCAAAACACTCACAGTTCGTATGCGGAATGGCATGACTTCACATATGTTGTGACATGTGGTGTGGGATTGCTTAGAAGCAGGTATGTTGGGTGCTGCCAAAACCCAAGATGGTCTAGCAGCCCCTAAAGAGCCTGTACAGACAGTATCTTCTACGATTATTGCTGGCATGCGGGGGCAGCCATTCCAATGAGGAAATCTGGTGGTTGCTGTACAATACACGGCCCACACAGGCAGCCTGGCTACAGATATGCTCAACTGAACTGACTGAGGTCACGGAAAACAATAAAAATTAAATTGCTTGCATTTTAAAAACTGTACACTGTAGGGTATGCATTTTTGCATGTTCCTATATAGGGAGAGTACATAGGGAAATAGCACATAAAAACTACTAAAAGGGTGGCAAATATGGGATTGTTTCCGCTAATATGGCATGCTTTTTCAAGATTACAAATTCTTTGATATTCTAGAACTCTGAAATGGCCTCTATACATTACTTCTTACGCACTGAGAATCAGAGTACCTGTCATGAAGTTGCAAGGCACAGAATTTTTAGTTTTCAACGAAAAAGTTACATTTCTGTTGTGCGTACTGGAAATTTTATAATGTATAGGTTAGTTCTCTTTTTGCGGAAACACTCCCATACGATTTAAAACCTGACCCGCTTTAAAGCCGGTCGCCCGACTTTAAAGCGGGTCGACCCACTTCCAGTTAGTTCTACCGGCTGTAAACCTATATGCAAAACTGACCTGCTTTCAAGCGGGTCGACCGGATTCAAAACTTCTGTTTATTTATATATCTAAAACACAAGATACGTATTATCAAGGAGCACGTGGGTGTGATGAACCTATGCAAGCAAGATAATGGACCTCGCCACCCCGGTTAACGTACCCCACCCCGGTTAACGTACCCCACGAGTATACAGGTCTACCGACTAAGGCCTTAACTTGTAAATTGCCTCGTAGAAAGCATCTGAATATGCATGTGCAAGCAGAGTAATTATTGTCTAATTACTCTGCTTGTACACCCACGTGCTCCTTGATAATACGTATCTCGTGTTTTAGATATATAAATAAGCAGAAGTTTTGAATCTGGTCGACAAAAAATGAATAAATGTAAGGCACACACACAACAGCTGAAGACAATGGAATCACGTTTGAATACATGCACTTTTACGGTTTATATGATGATTAAAAAGATAACTTCAACATTCCAAGCTCCTAGACTAGGGATGTTAAAATCCGGAAGTCCTCTTCTTTTGTCAGCCTATATGATGGGTCTTTTATGGCCACTTTAATCTTTTCTCCAAAGTCTTTGTAAAAGACGGTGGTTTCCCTGTTAGTGGAGAAAGACTTCTCGGAAAGAAAAATGCCAAACTCCTTTCTCTCAAGCATTGATTTTGATGGCAAAGACCAAAAAAAAAGTGACACAGAATTTCTAACGAGATTCTTTACAACCACTTGTCGAAATTAAGTGACCGGCTTTAAAGCACGGGTCAACCGGCTCCAAAATCCAGTCAACTGACTATAAATCGAGTCGACAGCTAGGCTTTAACGCTGGTCCAAAGTTTTAAATCATAATTATATACATGGATTACCCTCTTGTTACTAAATGAACTTCGAACAAAGCCAGACAAATGACATTCCCAATCCTCTTCGCTCTCCACATGTTGTTAGCAGCAGTGACCGATTAAATCGTTATATCATACCATAGCCTTGTGGATACGCAATATAAGACTTCTTCACTCCAAAAGCATCATGCATGCAAATTGCGAAGCAATAAAGCACGACCTTAATTGATCAGGATGGATGTAAGCTCAAGTCACTATAATGCCTCAGTTATGGGGGAATAGCTTCAGCCTATATTTAAAGTACCTACCATCAAATATCGATTGCCGTTTGTTGATGTTTGTTGAAACTTTCCGCAGAATGTCAACCACAATCATTTGCCACCTCTGCCAATTGGCATACTGCATAATGGAGCTGCTTGAAGCAGTATAGGATTTGGAAGTTTTGATAGTTGTCAAACGACACCCATACATATGCACATACCTCCACATCCTTAACATTTGCATGCATGTTCACCCAACATATGGAAGGAAAATAGGGACAAAAGGGGCAGGTATATTAACATCGAGTTGTATCAGCATCTCTGTTATTCTATCATTTTATGAGACTACTTGTAATTCGTTGGCCACCTATATCCCTTGCACTATGCCTTCCGGTCCAACTTACAATGTTTTGCTGTTGGGTGTCCATTATCTTCGTCAGCGTGGTATCACTCTTGGACCTTTACCTTGTAGGAGATGGTGTAACTTTTCGACTATTGTGTTGGAACTCAACAGTGCAAATAGTACATTTAGAATGAAAACGAAATTAAAAATGAATGTAGAGGTACCTCTTTATCACATCGCCCTCGATATATGAGGAAGCAGTGGTGTAGCTACGTAGGCCCTACCAGCCGAGGTCATCATCATAACAATAATACTCACTCCTGAAGTAATGAATCGGTGGGCTTGAGCCTCGAGTTGTAAACGTTCAAATTTCAGTATACGCATGTGACGTGATAATCGGGGGAAGATGGCTTCAATGTTTTTGACAGATTTGCTTCCCAGTTAATAAAAAATGGAAGAATTAATAAATTCACTCAGGATCTTATGATGATACATGTGCAGATCCAGAATATTTAGAAATAACTCTCAAAAATGTTCTGGGGGACCCTCGCCCTCACGTGCAATACTCCCCTGGCTACGCTGCTGGCGCAAGGCGTGCGCGGGAGCACCATGCACCTACACACACACACACACACACACACACACACACACACGCACACACACACACACATGAACACACACACACATATGCACACACACATGCACATACACGCACGCACACACGCACACACGCACACATGCACACACGCACACATGCACACACGCACACATGCACACACACACACACACACACACCACATGAGTTTGCACACAGCTCTTTTGTAGTCAGAAAGAATCTCCTTAGTTGATGCCCTGGGTGTGACACCTGGGTGTGGTCTGTACCCGATCAGTTGTGATGCCTGGATGGTCTGTACCGTGAGCTCTCTAGACGCTGTTAACTGATAATGCCAAATAGATTTTGGAGAGTTGATTAACCCCACACACACACTCGCAAAGCTCCCAACTGACCGCAGCTAGAGAGATTTAACCCATTCTTCAACAGGGTAGAGACCACACCCAGTCCTCACAACTGACACACAGCTTTAGAGACTTAACGAATTTAAGGCCGAGACACGCATATATGTGTTTACTGTTACCAATAAATTCTTCAATACCTTTTGACAAATTATGCTAATTTGAAGTTCTTCATGTCACAGGTTTCAGTTTATATTCCATCTCTGCTTCTTAGAATACCTCTGCATGTTGCCATGTTTAGCTTGATTATGGACAACCTGCTGACAAAAGAGCCCTGCTGATGATCCAGAATAGCCATGTGCAACATGGTTTTATTGACTGTAAGTGTAAAGGAATCTAAGGCAGAAGGAAGAGAGGTATGTGTCACCCTCCCACTTTCTCTCTCAGTCCACCCCAGCTTGTCACTAGTATTTGTTTGTGCTGGACTTATATGCTCTTTGCTCATTTCTATTTTGACCGGAGGGTTGCCTGTTGCATTGATAACAGATCATCCTCTGTGCAAGTAAAGCACTAGTGTATATGTAAATGTGTTGTGTGTGTGTGTGTGTCTGTGTATGTGTGTATGTGTGTGACATTACCCCTAATAGGCACTGAGAGCCTCCCCCATTGGCAACGTACATACAGGGTGTCCTTGCATACAGGGCTGCACTAGGTTACAGCATTAGTTGTATTAAATTCTAAATTTTGAGTTTGATCATGAGCTCTGTTGGAGCTAACGAACTGGCCAGCTCTAGCAATTAGCGATCAAAAGTTACAGGCTGGGATGGTCGATCTAGACCCGACTGGGCCTAAACTGTTGTATGGATGCTGAGTGTATAAAATATCAGCTATTTGTGAGATATCTGTGTTTTAAGTGATTTTGTTTAGGGAGTAAACAATGTTTAATGTTTTGATGAAGGGCGAATGGTCGTGCTCCACCCCTTCCAGCTTTGATAGGGCATGGGAAGCATATAGTATGTTGAAAGGGGGCTTTGTCTAGGGTTAGCAGGTCAAGCCTGCCTCTCTGTCTGCAACCCTCCCCTCTAAACAACCTATCCCCAAATTAGATTGTCTCTGTCTGGTTCCAGGTATTGTATGTATATATAAATGATGTTCTTGGGAAAGCAGCTATTCAGTCTCATAGTCTGCCTATGGACGACCTGAATATTGCTGACCCACCCACCACTCCGCTTGTGCATTGATTGTACCTTGTACACTGATTTTCATGTCATACATCAATGGCAGGCGGCACCCTTCGGGCTTCTACCCTGACCAACCACGTCAAACCCATGACCGCGTCATGGTGTGGCACACCTGGTCGCACCCAAGGCAAGCCAGCGCTACCTTGGTCCCAGGTCGGTCAGCGAGGAGGGCCTACCACTCACCATGACCACGTCATGGTAGTGGCACGTCTGGTCGCACCCAAGGCAAGCCAGCGCTACCTTGGTCCCAGATTTGGCCTGATGGGTACACCCTGTCACCAGGTTGCCGCCTGACCCCTTTTGGGCAAAACTGTTATCTGTCAATTAGTTTCAGGGGTTGAGGGAACTCATTTAGCGATATGCTACAGCATTAGGGAGTACATGTATGCATTAGCACGGAATGAGCATTCATACAGCATTAATAGCTTGATTAAGTACATGTAGCTGTAAAAGACCCTTTTTGAGCCAGTAGTACGTCTATCAGTTGGTTAATCAGAGGTTAGCAAAAGATGTCCTATTCCATGCATGTCCCATGTGGTGGTTTTCATCTTGGTGTAGCTCAGTGGCCATTGTACAGTGGGAAGAAATGAGTCTCTATTTGTGTGATTATGTGTATTTCTGTGTGTGTGTGTGTGTGTGTGTGTGCGTGTGTGTGTGCGTGTGTGTGTGCGTGTGTGCGTGTGTGTGTTGTATTCAACTGTGTGTGGTAAAAAATCGACTCTACTAAAGGTTCACGACCATTCCTCTATGTGATTCCCTATTTAGACCCACTCTACCCATCCATTGCCATGCACTAGATGGGTGTTGTGCCTTGTGTGTGTGTGTATGTATGTGAGTGTGCATGTGTGTGTGCATGTGTGTGTGTGCCTGTGTGTGTCTGTGTGTGCATCTTTGTGTGTGTGTCTGCATGTATCGGTGTGTATCTGTGTGTCTCTGTGTCTCTGTGTGTGTCTTTGTGTATCTGTGTGAGTGTGTCTGTGAGTGCGTTTGTGTGTATGATGTGTGGTACCCTGTGGTACCCTGTGGTACCCTGTGGTACCCTGTGTTACCCTGTGGTACCCTGTGCATGTGCATTAACCTGTGTGTGGTAAAAATCCATGTGTCTGCGCATGTGTTTCTGTGTGTGTCTGTGTTTGTGTGTCTCTGGTATCTCTGTGGGTCAGTTTATGTGTGTGTGTCTGTGTATGTCTGTGTGTGAGTTGTGTGTGTCTGTGTGTTGTGTTGTATTTGTGTAAGTGTATGTGCGTGTTGTGGTGTGTATGTGTGTGTGTCTGTGTGTGGTATGTGGTGTGTGTTGTGTGTGTATGTGTGTGTGTATGTGTGTGTCTGTGTGTGTGTATGTGTGTTGTGTGTCTGTGGTGTGTATGTGTGTGTGTCTGTGGTGTGTATGTGTGTGTGTATGTGTGTGGGTAGGTGTGTGTGTCTGTTGTGTGTATGTGTGTGTGTATGTGTGTGTGTATGTGTGTTGTATGTGGTGTGTGTGTGGTGTGTCTGGGTGTGTCTGTGGGGTATGTGTTGTGTGTGTTGTGTGTATGTGTGTTGTCTGTGTGGTATGTGTGTGTGTTGTGTGTGTGTTGTGTGTGTGTTGTGTGTGTGTGTGTGTGTGTTGTGTGTGTCTGGTGTTGTCTGGTGTGTGTCTGTGTGTGTGTATGTGTGTTTGGTGTCTGTGTGTGTGTAGTGTGTGTGTATGTGTGGTGTGTGTGTGTGTATGTGTGTTATGTGTGGTGTGTATGTGGTGTCTGGTGTGGTGTATGTGTGTGTGTCTGTGTGGTGTGTATGTGTGGGTGTATGTGTGTGGGTAGGTGTGTGGTCTGTGTGTGTGTATGTGTGTGTGTCTGTGTGTGGTATGTGGGTGTATGTGTGTGTGTATGTGTGTGTGTATGTGTGTGTGTCTGTGTGTGTGTATGTGTGTGTGTATGTGTGTGTGTCTGTGTGTGTGTTGTGTGTGTTGTGTGTGTCTGTGGGTGTATGTGTGTGTGTATGTGTGTGTTGTATGTGTGGTGTGTCTGTGTGTGTGTCTGTGTGTGTGTCTGTGTGTGTGTATGTGTGTGTGTCTGTGTGTGTGTGGTGTTGTGTGTATGTGTTTGTGTATGTGTGTGGTGTCTGTGTGTCTGTGTGTGTTGTGGGTGTATGTGTGTGTGTCTGTGTGTGTGTCTGTGTGTGTGTCTGTGTGTGTGTATGTGGTGTGTCTGTGTGTGTGTCTGTGTGGTGTATGTGTGTGTTGTGTGTGGTGTGTGTGTTGTCTGTGTGTGTGTGGTGTGTGTCTGTGTGTGTGTATGTGTGTGTGTGGGTGTTGGTGTGTTGTGTGTGGTATGTGTGTGTGTTGTGTGGTGTCTGTGTGTGTGTCTGTGTGTGTGTATGTGTGTGTGTCTGTGGTGGGTCTGTGTGTGTTGTGTGTGTGTATGTGTGTGTCTGTGTGTTGTATGTGTGTGTGTCTGTGTGTGTGTCTGGGTGTGTGTGTCTGTGTGTGTGTCTGTGTGTGTGTCTGTGTGTGTCTGTGTGGTGTATGTGTGGTGTCTGTGTGTGTGTCTGTGTGTGTGTCTGTGTGTGTGTCTGTGTGTGTCTGTGTGGTGTTGGTGTGTTGTCTGGTGTGTGTCTGTGTGTGTGTCTGTGGTGTGTCTGTGTGTGTGTCTGTGTGGTGTTGTGTTGTGTCTGTGTGTGTGTCTGTGTGTGTGTCTGTGTCTGTGTCTGTGTATTTGCATGCTTTCTGTATGTGTGTACCCTGTGCAGGTGTGTTTAACCTGTGTATGATAAAAATCCACCAAAGACCTCGACCATTCCTCTATGCAATTCCCTAGTTTGACCCCACTGTACCCATTCATTGCCATGCACACTACCCACGTGTTTCTTTCTGTGTTTGTGTGTGTGTCTGTATGTGTGTCTGTATGTGTTGTTGTATGTGTGTCTGTATGTGTCTATGTGCGTGTGTCTGTGTGTGTGCATTTGCATGCTTTCTGCATGTGTGTTACCTGTGCATGTGTGTATTAACCTGATTAACTTGTATGTGGTAAAAATCCACTCTAAAAGTCTCGACCATTCCTCTATGCAATTCCCTAGTTTGACCCGACTCTCCCATCCATTGCCATGCACACTACATGTGGATGAGTGTCCATGTGTTTCTTTCTGTGTTTGTGTGTGTCTGTATGTGTGTCTGTATGTTGTCTGTGTGCATGTCTCTGTGTGTGTCTATAGATGTGTGTTGTCTTTGTGTATGTGTCTGTGCGTGTGTTTGTGCGTGTGTCTGTGTTTGTGCATTTGCATGATTTCTGTATGTGTGTTACCCTGTGCATGTGTGTATTAACCTGTGTGTGATAAGAATCCACTCTACGGCCCAAAGGTCTTAACCATTCCTCTATGCAATTTGCTAGTTTGACCAAGTGCTCTATCCATCCATTGCCATGCACACGGGATGAGTGTCCACGTGTTTCTATGGTTTCTTTCTGTGTGTGGTGGGCTTAACAAACCATAACCATAATGGTCATACAGCCAAGCACAAATCAATCACACACACACACACACACACACACACACACGCATACACACACACATACACACACTATACACACACAGACCCATATACACACACCATACACACATCCATACACACACACACCATAACACACCCCATACACACACCATACACACACTCCATATACTCACACCACACCACACACAATCACACACCATACACGACACCATACACAACCC
>JABACO010000018.1:5305217-5341919 GCA_013339895.1 Ephydatia muelleri
ATGATTTGGGCAAATTGCGCTCCCTCAATGATGGGGGGCGGGGATTATTACATTGGCATCGAATCAAGCGGAAACGTGCACGTAGTTTATTCAACTGTATCTCCGTAACAGATGGCATAAAAATTAACGAACAGAACAAATCGATAGGTATAGGACCTCTCTACCTACATACCGAATTTGAAGCGATTTGATTACTCCTACGAAAGTTATGCGGGTTTTAACCCGGTGGGGTATCGAACGTTGCAATACTGGCAAGGAGCAAGTGCAAGATCCCAAAAAGTATTTTACCATAGAGAAATGTGTAATATGAAGTGCTGAAAATAGGAAGACGATAGCGTTAACCCTTCGAAGTTATAGCATTTCAAACGTAAGGCATTTTTATTATGCTTTTTTATAATACACGCTAGGTCCCTTTTCTCGGAAACTTTCCCATACATGTACGTCAACATCCTGCTTTTAGTCATTGCCGAATTAAAAAACTACGAAATGGCCCAAATATACACGGACCGCTAAGGATGTGTGGTGTCTGTGCTAGTGTGCAGGAGAGTGCTGCTCCATCATCAAACCCTAGTGAGCAGGGAGTGCTGCTCCATCATCAAACCCTAGTGAGCAGGGAGTGCGCTCCATCATCAAACCCTAATGTGCAGGGAGTGCTGCTCCATCATCAAACCCTAGTGAGCAGGGAGCGCTGCTCCATCATCAAACCCTAGTGAGCAGGGAGTGCTGCTCCATCATCAAACCCTAAGTGAGCAGGGAGCGCTGCTCTATCATCAAACCCTAGTGTGCAGGGAGTGCTGCTCCATCATCAAAACCCTAGTGAGCAGGAATGCTGCTCCATCATCAAACCCTAGTGAGCAGGAAGTGCTGCTCCATCATCAAACGGTAGACCACTTCGCCATTTCACTCTAGGCTAGCAGCTCTCAGAATTGCAAACAATAATAAGGAGTTCTCAGAATTGCACAAGTAAGAATCTGACCAAACCAACTGTTTCTGAAAGATTCCCATTTGATTGCTATACAGAACATGCATACGTAAATAAAAGAGTTAATCATGGTAAAGCTGCACAATTGTTCCTACTGGATTCAGATTTCCATTCTCCGTTTTATTTTATATGTGCTGTGCGCAGGCATATAATGGTTACAGTGCAAAGGTCATTTTGCTGCATCTAACCTAGTACCTCACTCAATGACTCTGCTGCTATTTTAGCAGAGCAAAATGGTTCAACACATGCAAGGCTGATGCAATTTTGTACATTAGCATTGTGGATGCAGGCCAGTTATAAAAAGATTATGTCTTTCAATACCACTGGCATTTCACATCATCTAAAGTTGTGATGCAGGATACCCAGACCTTCTTTGTTGTTGTTGTACTATCCAGAGTATGTTGCACAACAGTAAACTCAGTCACCACCATCACATTATGAAGAGTGGTTGGATCTAGTGCCAGTGCATCCCTAAACCTGTCTGGAGAAAGCTAAATATCATGATAAAATAATAATAGTTGTTCAGCATGAGAAAACACACACATGTGTACAAATAATTATGAAGGAAAATAGATATGTACAACATTATTCATTTATGTTGGAAGTACCAACCAGCTGCATCATCCAATCCATTATCCCTTCTCCATTTGACTCAAGAACCTCTCAAACCCA
The DNA here is from genome assembly GCA_013339895.1 of Ephydatia muelleri. Taxonomy (NCBI): domain Eukaryota; kingdom Metazoa; phylum Porifera; class Demospongiae; order Spongillida; family Spongillidae; genus Ephydatia; species Ephydatia muelleri. The sequence goes on from JABACO010000018.1 coordinate 5,306,872, forward strand.
AGCCTGCTGCTTGATTGATTGCAACCTTGCCTCTGTCACCTCACTGTATGGCATTTTAGCAATCCTGTCAGCCTATATCTTAGCCATACTGGTAGTCAGATCCAGCTGTTGTGTTTGAACATGGGCTGGCTGAGATAGCAACTACACTGGCAAAAAAAAACTGATCGGTGAGTTGAGTCATATGAGCGACTAAGGCCAGTTCTGTTCTTCTCCTCACAGAAGAATCATTACCTACTTCCATTTTGCGTGCTAGGTCATGGGGTTTAATGATGTCATCCATACGTTCGTACGCATGCGTATCCAAGCCCAGGTGGTTCGAAATTCAAATATAAACCGTATATCAAGTCATACTTATATTTTTAATACCTCTTTACAAGTAGAGAAAGACGAGATGGCGATGGTGAGAGCCCAACATCTTGACGAAAACACAACTCGCTTGCCAGGAGCGAAAGCAGTCTTCAAACCACAGGCAGCCAAGACCGCCAAGCCGAGGGCAGCTTTGGGAACAATTTGCACCAACTTGACCGAGCGTAACGCTTTCCTACAAGGAGTGAAGCAGAAAGAAAAGTCAGCTGTTGCCCCCCTCGCGAAGTCAAACCTGTGCTACCGACGGTAGTAGAGTCTGAACTACCGACGATAGTAGAACTGGCTATAGAGGACATCGACGCGTTTGACATAGAGGACCCGCAGCTCTGTTGTGAGTACGTGAAAGATATCTACAAGTATATGGAGAAACTCGAGGTAAGTGTTGATTTGTGTTATTTAGAGTACTGTATATCATAAACAGTGTTTGGTACTGTCTTTTCAAGACAACCTTTCAAGTGAAACCGATCTACATGAGTGATCAACCTCAGATCAATGCCAAGATGAGATGTATATTGGTGGATTGGCTCGTCCAAGTTCATCTTCGGTTCACCCTTCTTCAGGAAACCCTTTTCCTCACAATTTCCATCATTGACAGATACCTCAAGTACGTTGATCACCCCAATGTCTTGAAGACTATCATCTCTGTGTTTGTGGAACACTCTATATCACTGTGTCATGTATTCATATTGTACGCTCTTCTGTGTGTTTGTTCTTCTGCATGTGTGTGTTTGAAGTTCTGTAACATGTGCTGCTCTGTCCTGTATGTATGTGTGTGTGTGTGTATGTGTGTGTGTGTGTGTGTGTGTGTGTGTGTGTGTGTGTGTGTGTGTGTGTGTGTGTGTGTTGTGTGTGTGTGTGTGTGCTTGTACCTCACTACTTTCATAATGTTTCATTGCCTTTGTGTAGAACAATCACATAGAGAAGTCAAAACTTCAACTTGTGGGTGTGACAGCCATGCTGGTGGCCAGCAAGTATGAGGAGATGTATGCACCTGAGGTCCGGGACTTTGTGTACATCACTGACAACACCTATTCGAGCCAAGAAATCAGAGATATGGAACAGGGTATGCTGTTGTCATTGGACTACAGTCTGGGCGCACCACTCAGCCTGCACTTTCTGAGAAGATATTCAAGAGCTGGAGATGTAAGTGTATCACTGGTTTCCATGTTTTTATTTCTTTTTTCCAAGGAGTAGTTCCTGCTTCCATTAAATGATGTTATATGGTGGGCACCCTATAGAGTACATGCACTTACATTAGATTCTGGGATTCTGGGTATTTGGTTTGTCTGGTTTTTATGACTCTCCATCATTATCAATTGTACTGGCCTTTGTCCCAGACTGTGTGGTTGGTTGGTTGTTTGGTATTGCCCCTCTCTTGTATGAAAGGTGCTGTAACATCGTGGCTTGTCCATTGTCATACCTCTACGATGATGAGCACTTCACTGTAGTTGTTTTATCTAAAGCTACAACACGTGCTAATTCATATCTCAAAGTTGTCACACTTAATGTATTGCGGTTCGGTGTTTACCGACGATGACTGAGTTAACCCCCGAGTATAATTTTGGTGGAACATCACTATTTACATAGAATCAGTGCCTAAGAAAGGTACCAACTTCCATGACAAAAAATGTAAAGTTATCTTAGCGCAAACGTACTCCCCTTTTGAAAGAAATACCGTGTGTGTCCGTTGTTTGCATTTTTACACCAATCATTCACCTCGCAACCTGGCGAACAATTGATGTACTTAACAGAACTAGTTGTGACCTTTATCTTTTACTCTGTATTGTTCATAACAACATCTTTTTGTAGCACACTGCTTCTTGGCTAGAACTTAATTATATTCGTTTGGTTGTTATTCCGTTGTAAGCATTCTGGCTTGAGGTTGAACACATGCATGACTTCAACAATGACTACTGGTATACTCCCTCTGAGTGAGCGAAGCGGTACACTTGAAACGTATTCAGTATGCAATCAGAACGTCATGTTGAGAACAGCACATAGTAAGACTAAGTACAAAACCGGTGGGGGGGGGGGGGGTGAGGGTTATGGTGCCCTATTTAACTAATGAGCCGTGACACAATTATGCCCACGTATATGTGTGAGTACGTCATAATTGATTTTGAATTTACCACAACTGTTTTTATATTGCTCTCGTTTTGTTTGCATAGCCAAATTGCTTAAAACAATGAGCACAATCTCAACACTGCAGCTTTTTACCTTTTGTTATTATCATGAAATGATAAGTGGCAAATAGGTTGACAACCAATAGGCGCTTTGAGAGTCATGCGGAAATTTTGACATCCATAAAGCTAGGGTTAGCCCCTAATTTTTGGGTTTAACCCCGTTTTGGACCGCAAGACATTAACACACTCCACACACTTCACATACAAGGAGAGCATTTCAAAGTCTGTTATGCGAAGCTGTGTGTAAAGGAAGAAGATTTGAACGAGATTTGAGTCCTGGATTACATCAATTTGTCCTGATAAAAAAAGCAGTGAATAAAATCACTGCAATGCTGTTTCTATTGCCAGATTCCTTAACAACTAAGATTGGTTATTAAATTCTATTTAGTTGCTCCATAAATAGGGAAATGGCATTAAGTATTTTATAATCATTCCTATGTTAGTTTGGAATTCAGGGTGTGCCTGATGTGTGGTTTGTAGTACCTTTCACGGAGTATGGGTGTGTGTGAGATGTGGTAATGGTTGGTAGCATGAAATGGACTGGCACTTAAATTTTTTCTATCTTCCTGTTTTGTTATATCTGAAAATGACTATCACAACTTCATTGCAGTGAGGAAGGTGGAGCATAAGTGGCACTGTTGGGGGAGGGGGGGGTGGGGGGGATAGGAGCTTGCTGTTGGCAGCAACTACATAATTTCACCGATGAGGTAATAGAGCATCTGTGTTAAGATCGGCATTTATAAGAATCACATCTGGTCCATGTATGGATCAGTGCTTTGCTTGTGGTAATATTCGCTATAAACATTTCTAACTTAACCTCAGTTTCATGATTATGTCTTTATAATTCACGTAACACGGAAATTAAATGGTTCATCAATGCTTCTTGAGTACCTTGGAATTGTCAACAGTACGTGTAATTACCATTGTCCCGTATCGGGTGTGTTAAAATAATCTTGTGCCTTTAAATAATAATAAACTAATGACCTGTTTTTTATCGCTGCATTGCACAGGCCACACCTGAGATCCACACGATGGCCAAGTTCCTCACAGAGCTGTGTCTGCAGGAGTACGGAATGCTCCAGTTCACACCCTCCAAGCAGGCCTGCAGCTGCTCTCTACCTCTCCATGAAGCTGGCCGACTCATCTGCACAGTGGACCACAACACTGGAGCATTACAGCAACTATTCCGAAGACAATATTCTGCCGTGCGTGCGCAAGATGGCACAGCAGGTGGTAGCCATGACTACCTCTAAGCAGCAAGCTGTCAGGAACAAGTACTCATCCACAAAGTTCATGAAGATTGCAAACGAGCCAAGTCTCTCAAGCAAGGTTGTCCTAGACTTGGCAGCAGCTGCGGAATAGCACTGGAACATGTGTGTTTGTGTTAAGTTGAACTAAGATCATGCATTTGTATGTCCCTGCCATCTTTCTCTGCTCTGTCGTGTGTCATATATGTCATGCACTGTTTTGATGTTCCTACTGTGCCATGTTTTATTTTTGTTCTGTTGGTGTACTGACTGCTTTAACCCTTCTTGTTTCCATGGTAGTGTACATGCCTTTAAATTCTGAAATATTGCATGTTATCTAGTCACACTCCTTTCTATTGCTCGATTGCATTGTCAAGTTATTCGATATTTGACTATGTCTCTATAGATATTTGATTTGCAGTGGGATATGAGTTCACACAACTCCTGAAGTAATGTGTGCAAACATTCAATTTACACAAGAAGGATTGCTATTTGAATTTGATGGATGTGCTGTTACCATCACCATGGTTACTATGATACAAGCTTCCTTAGGATACTTCACAACAAGAACATCATTGTATTGGCATGTGTGCTTTTCCTTGGCAGCAAATCACCAACCAACCATCAACATACGCTACCTCATGTTCTATATTATGTATCAGGAATCTATTGGAGTAGCTTGTCATACCCCAGTATCAAATTCTAAAATCAGCATTCATAATTCAGTTGTATGTAATGCATTCCTTTTCAAAAATATTTGAAGAATAGCCCTTTCTTATACACAAAGTTTGTATCTACAGGAAGTACTGGTGCACTTGATCATGATATGCACTCAAATAGACTCTTACTGTGGATCCAGTAAGATGCACTACAAAAGGGTAGGCCATGGTCACACGCATGTAACCAGCATGCACATGCACGCTGAGGCAGGTACCAACTTTTGTATCCAGTTCGTGCAAGACTAATCATGGTGATCTGTGTGGGACATCTGGTGCTTTAATTCACATCAGCATGCAAAAACACATCCTTGAGCTTTCTCAATTTATAAATACATAAATAGACTACACATGACACTATGTGATTGTAGTGGTAGTCAGACAACATACTATACAGTCAGGGTGCTTTGAAAGGTTATAACACTTCAAGTGGGAAGATTGCTTGGCTATTAAGTACAGAACTACTCCTTAGTGTGTGGATGTTTAAGAATTTACACAGAAGGAAAAAAAAAAAGACAATAAAAAAACACACTTCTGATAATGCTGCCTGCCTATGTTGACTCCAAGTTACCCCCCGACGGAATATCGTTTGTTGGAAGCATCGTTCTGGCTCGTCTGCCTCTCGCTCATGTAGGAGAGTGGTCGATCGTCTTTTGTAGCCTTCTTTTGCTGAGCCGAGCCCGTACCATTTTTTACTGTCTCTAAATTGTCCATACTCTGGGACAGCTTCTCAGATCCACCCCCCTTTCTTGGAAGTTCCCGCCCTTCGAAGACGAACTGATTTGAGACATCGACTCGGAGAGGACCCTTGGTTCCGGACATGGAAGGGCTCTTGGTTGGGAGATTCCCGCCTGGCCCTTTGCCCTTTATGGTGCTCGAGCTGCGTGGGGGGCGTTGTTGGTGGGGGCGCGGCTGGCTTGACGGTGATGATGAGATTCTGGCTGTTGGCGACCATCATATCCGTGACCTGGTCCAAGCTCTTCCCAAACACCTCTATGCCGTTCACCTCGATGATCTCGTCATTGACCGAAAGGAGTCCCGTTCCCTCCGCCAGCCCGCCAGGGACAAGCCTGGATATGAATATCCCGGGGACCTTCTCAAGCCCGTAAGGGGTCACTCGGACGCTTGTCCCGTCGCGAATGTAGAACCCAAGGGGCCTGTCGGATGACTGCTTGAGGAGCTTGACGCGCCTGACCGTGTCAGGAAGGAGGTCAGTGTCGACGATGGCCGCCACGCGCCTGAAGTCCTGAGGGGCGCCGATCGTTCGCACCGGTCTCTTGCTGTCCCCCCCCCTTCTTCTTGCCCTTGTGCTTTGCGTTGTCATTCATCGCGTCCAGCATAAACTCTGTAATGGAGGAGGGGAAGGTGTGGGTGTGGGTGTTTGTGATGTGTGGTGTAAAGTGGCAGATTAGGTAAAACCATACAGGTGCAACTACCCGTACAGTGTAGAAATGAATTATAACCATACATGGGCATGCAGGGTACTAACCATACATGGGCATGCAGGGTACTAACCATACATGAGCATGCAGGGTACTCACCATACATGGGCATGCAGGGTACTAACCATACATGGGCATGCAGGGTACTCACCATACACGGGCATGCAGGGTACTAACCATAAATGGCATGCAAATGAAAAATTTAATAACCATAATCATATTGGTTATAAGTCCTGTTGCATAAAAGGAGGGCACATGCAACCATATAAAGTAACACAACAGCACAGGTTGTACAACTGTATGGGGAGGAAAGAATCACGACCAATGACTAAGGTGAGGATTGCACATAGAGAATGGTAATCCAGTAGGTTGCATCGTATGTATGTGTGTATGTGTGTGATGTTCTAGTGCTGGAACAGTACCTAATCCTAATGGACTGTACTTGCTTCTGAGAAAGCTAAGCCTCATTGCACGGCATTCTAGATTCATTCATGTGTGCAGTCAGTTCAGTGGTACCACAACTGTGATGCTGTACACACTCTGGTGGATGGGAATGCCATTACTGATAGGTACCTAAAATCAGCAGCTTATATCTGAGTCTGCGTTCCATTAGAAACATGGTGTGTACTAATAAGAGCACTCCAACGGCAAGACCAGTGTGTGGTCCGATAAGAAAAGAATGTATATCAGGTTACAGATACTGCGAATGGGAAACAAGGCTATGTCCTGTCATATGATAGCAATCAACAAGCAAAGCATTTGGCTATAGGTAATCAGTTATAGGTTTAAAAAGGAAGTAAGACCACACCAGATAAGACCACACCAGATAAGACCACACCAGACTTACCCACAATGTTGGTACGACCAGGAAACCACATGCTGTCATTATACCACACCCAGATGATATGCTGTCATTATACCCCACCCAGATGATATGCTGTCATTATACCACACCCAGATGATATGCTGTCATTATACCACACCCAGATGATATGCTGTCATTACACCACATGCAGACGATATGCTACCAGTCACCTGCTATATGGACTTCGTAACACACATGTCACTCCGGTAACACTCAACTCTCCTCCTCCTCCCCATTCCATCTACCCAGCCTTCCTTCCCCCCTCTTCTCTTTCTCACTCCCTTCTCCCTCCACCTCTCCTCTATTCCCTCCCTTCTCCCACTCCACCATCTTACCTTGCTTTCTGTACACGATGACTCTAAGCAGAGGCACTGCTGTGGTGAATGCGCGGACAAGGTTATCATCGTTGTTTATGGGAAGGAGATCTCCATTTCTTGGGTCAGTGTAGGAGATGGTGAAGGGCATGTCAGATGGGAGGTGGTGCGATTCCTTGACCAAAGCATGGAATGCTTCAAATTGATTCAATTGCATACGGTTCAGGTTGAAGCGTCTATATTCACACTCAAACTGCACATGTGGCAAAAGACAAGAATAGATGAAAATAATAAATGACGAAGTTGGCGTATTAGCTATGAAATATGTATCTCGTGCAATAAAAAAAAATTCTGGCAGCGGTGGGATTTGAACCCACGCCATCGAAATGACTGGTGCCTTAAACCAGCGCCTTAGACCGCTCGGCCACGCTACCACTTCGTGAACAACATGGAAGATCACCATTTTAAATCTAAAGCATCACGCACCGAATTTATAATTTTCCGTTCTGCGGTCCCACGTACAGACACACCTCATGCACACGGACAAACGCTGTTGCATAACACCACAAGGGGCACAGAGGCTTTGATCTGCACCAATGCAAACGAAACATGGTGTCCACAAACATAACATTGACTGACATATGCAGAAAACACAGAATCACAAGCTATTGCACAGACACAACAGACATAAGTATCTGTACTGCACAAGGGGGTATCAAAAGACCAGTGCAGCAGAAACAGGTACACACCCACACACACATATACACCCCCCACACACACGCACACACACATCACATCACATGACCAGTGCACACACAAGGAGGCACAAGCTACACTACAAGTACTACATGTACCCACATATATATGGCATATATATCCACACCTACACAAACAGACAGGCTACACTCCTACGGATACCATACTATACCACAGCAAACCACACAACTGCCAAAAACTCATCCAATATCCAGTGTGTGTGTATAACCTTGCACACACACAGTGACAAGCGATGGTTGCTATGAACTACACTCTATGCCGAGCTGTTCTTGGCAACATGTAATTAAAGACAGTACTCCAGCTCCAGTTAACACATTCCTCGCACGACACCATGACAACCATGACTGTGATGCAAATATAGGCGTAGTTGACACTCCCCCAGCCCCTCTCCCACCTCTCCAGTCTACCCTAACCACCTGGTGATGAAAACTCCACAGAAATAGAATGCAAGCATGTAAATAACCCTTCCATTGTCAAGTGGGCGCAGCCACATAACATAGGAACAAACTGATTGCACAGACCAATGCCTGCATACTGGAGAAGCACTACTGTCATTCATATGAGAACATCCTAGCAAATAATCACCCATAAGTGTACACTGCCGGTTAGCCAGTAGGGCAGTACTGTACCCAAAATGGTTTATCTTGGTGCGACCACAAGGTATCCATCCTTCAATAACTAACAACCACCAACTAATCCTGCATTTCAATAACCACAAATCCTTATATAATTTCTTAATAACCAACGCCTTCATGACCCGTCCACCCCTCCCCCCCCCACACACACACACATACATACACATACACACATACACCCCCCCCCACACACACACACAACAATAGGGGTGGGTAGGCAGTTCCATGTGCACTGAACTTGGCACAAAGAGCAAGCCAGCAGAGTAATTATCATTAATGCCAAAGACACAACAGATCTGGACACACCCTTCATCGTGAGATGTGCATCCTCCCTCAGACACCCCCCTCCACCTGACTCTCCCCGAAAACACATCATCCCCATGCCAGCATCACACACAGAACAAAAATGGGTGCTCACCTAGTCCCTAATTTCCGTCAGTAGCATTCACCATAGTCCCCCCCCCCCCCCCTTGAATTCCCCCACCAACCCCCGCGCGTCTGCCCGCAGCTGTGAGTCTTACGCTAGCCAAATTAATACACAGATAAGGTGTTGATTGCATAGTTATGAGTTCTAAACTCTGGAATCAGCTAACCGTCAACACGCACATTGAGCCTTCTTGTCCTGTTTCCTACTTGCCTATCCCCCCCCCCCCCAAATCCAGCGCATCGTTTCGTGACGAAACATAACCGCAGAAAGTACGTGGTATGCACCGTCTGTTGAAGCGACCCCCCCCCCCCCCCCACCCACCCCATTACCAAGAAACCACTCCTTTTCCCGTAAATGTCACACTTCTAACACCGAGGGCAAGTTCCTACTTCCATAGAAACCAAGCAATGCTCTCCCCATACCTAGCTGTGAAGCACGCATTGCGCAACAAATATAACAATGGCAAGTAAACCACTGCGCTCTACGACCAGGCTGGTCTGTGCTACCGATCTTCTACAACTATCACGCAGTTGTAGACGACCCTCGAAGTGCAGACGACAAGCCGCTTTTTAGAAATTTCGTTGCACGTGTTCTTACCTTTGACTTCACTTCGATAAGATTTGGATCATAGGTTGGCGCTCTTTTCGCAGCCATTCCGATCGATTTAGTTGTACACAACGACTGTATTGAAATAACCTCGCAACAAAAAAGCGAACCGGTTTCAAAAGTATGCCCTTCCGATGTGCAGTGAGGTGTGCTTCAAACGCGAGCTCCAATTCTCAAGTCTCGAGTGAGAGTAGTGGTGGGAGTGTCCAATGCAGCCATGTTTGTTGTAAACATTCCTTCGATTCATTTCCGGAACTACGGTAACCATAGTGATGTATGCAACTCGATCACATTTGGCTCCTTTAAAAAAAAACAAAACAAAACAGCAGATTCTAGGACAGCCTCAGCGCTAAGACAAGTCAAAGCGTTTACAATTGTGAGATAATGGATTTTGCTGCACTGCATGATAGCCCAGTCTTGTCTGGTTCCACATTGATAGCCTTCACCACTCCATCTTCAACGACCATGGAATATCTACAGAAAAAACAAAAGCCAAAGTCTCTCAACAAATCCAACACATCTCTTTCTTCATTAAAAAAAACAACTCATTAACCTAATGTTGCCCCTCCCTTCTACAAAGCACCTGGAATATACCAACCATATTATTTTAGCTATGCACTTTCATGGGTTCGTTACCCCATCTCACACAATATGGACACTGCAATCTGAAACCTTCCTGTTGACCGAAGCAGTTGAAAAAAAAAAAAATCTCTATAACAAAACAACATTTCAGCGTGGTAGTCCTACCATCGGTACTGTTGTGTTAAGCAACACACTTGGGAAAAAGGTATGTATGCTCATACCCTTTCTCACTAAATAAAATTATGCACCAGTGTATGGGACACAACATGTGGACAGCATATGCCTGTGGTCATGGACCACAGAAACCACAAACTGTGTGGACTTGAAAGGATGCTCTAAAAAAGGGGAACAAAAAAAAAAAAAACACCACCCAATGACTAACCTCTGAGATCGCACACCTCCCAGAGCTTCTGTGGCATCAAACGCAACATCAATAGCCTGTGATAAGTGGCAGCAAAGAACATATTTCACAACATCAGTGGTGAAGCATAACAAATTGGTTCCCATGCCCAAATTATGCCTCGTGTCCATACCTCCTCCCTTCACATGTCCCACCCTTGTACATCCTCCCTTCACAGGCCCCACCCTCATACCTCCTCCCTTCACAGGCCCCACCCTCATACCTCCTCCCTTCACACACCCCACCCTCATACCTCCTCCCTTCACACACCTCACCCTCATACCTCCTCTACTTCCTATGCACCAGAAGCCATTATTTAACACAACAACCTATTGAAATGACACCTAACTTGTGCAAAAAAGAATATTGTATTAAAATCAATTGCATGTTTTCTGATTTGTAAGTTTTGAGTTGAAACAACCCAATTGAAGTGCAATGGTGCAACGAGTATTGATAATCCCACCAAAAAGTGATTGCTTTCATTGCAACACTGCTAAACTCACTCTAACAGAAATACCAAGCCTGATTGCTCTCATTGCAAAACTCACTCTAACAGAAATACCAAGCCAGTGTAACTCCACCTCATTTCTGGTACCTCCCCCCCCAAGGCACACTGTACCTAAATATGAGCGCACTACAGAAGGGGAAATGCGTGAAGAAACTTTTGCCCCCATCACTGTATGCACCTAGAAACTATTGTGGCAAGGCAATATACATTGCCAATACTGTAATTATGTGTACTTCCCCCCCATAAAAAAGGTATATATTTAAGACGATCTTCAGAACCATTTAGGGTGAGGGGAGGGTGCAGTTTAGGGTGAGGGGAGGGTGCAGTTTAGGCTGAGGGGAGGGTGCAGTTTAGGGTGAGGGGAGGGTGCAGTTTAGGGTGAGGGGAGGGTGCAGTTTAGGATGAGGGGAGGGTGCAGTTTAGGGTGAGGGGAGGGTGCAGTTTAGGATGTGGGGAGGGTGCAGTTTAGGGTGAGGGGAGGGTGCAGTTTAGGGTGAGGGGAGGGTGTAGTTTTAAAATGATGCTATTTCATTTTTTGGGCTCGTTACATAGTAGATGAAGGGGTGTGGGTTGAGGGTTTAGTACACAACTTTACAGTACATAATCCCGTTAGTCCAGGCCATCCATCCTCATGTAAGAAATAGCATGGACAGCACATTCAACATACCCACCTTTGTGAAGGTAGCAGTAGGGTCAGCCAGCATTCTGACCTAAAACCGAATGGAACAAACAAACAAAAAAAAAAACAAAGAGTGTCTTAGTGCACTTTTCAATGCAGACCCATTCAAGCCATTGCGCTGGATCACCTAGAATATCAAAGGAGAGAGTAATAGCGAATGAGGCTGAACAAGTAAGTCATTCATCAGAGACAAGAGAAAAGAAATTGGAACATACCTTTCCTTCAGCTCCGTTCTCTTTCCCCCATGCAGACATCACGAACGCATCGTTCACCGACACGCAAGCGATGACATCGACGCCAGCACTCTTTAGCTTGTCGTAGTCTGCTACAAAGCCAGGAAGATGACTCTGCCAGCGGGGGCGGAAGCCAATTATTGACTTACCTACTGCTACATCCACCCATTCCTATTTCTCGCTTACCTTGGAGCAGGTTGGTGTGAAGGCGCCAGGTACACCGAAGATGACACCCTTCTTTCCCTTGAACAGGTCCCTGATGTTCACCTTATTGGCAGGGGTATTCTCTTGCAGCTCCACAGACGGCAGGGTCTCTCCTTGCTGCACGCACACATGCATGAAACAAAGAAAACCCGGTTTCAACACATTTATGATATAGTTTACCAGTCCCGTAGCGCTTGCTGCGTTATAAAGACCCGAGCGTCTGCTCTGTTACCTTGATAGGCATCCTTGACACCACTGTCGACGAGAATTTCCTGACAAGTTTAACCGACGAGAGTCGAAGCATGCTGTAATTATCCGCGCATGCGTTGAAGTGAGTAGGCGTAATTTTGGGGGTGGGGCTTGTTTCGTTACTACAGTACATGTATACTATTATACCTTTGGACCTTGGTATTACTAATGGCCCTTTACCGTCTTCGTTTGTTGTTGACTCAATACGCTGTCATTACAGTCAAAAAGATCGGTTGCGTAATCGATATTCATGTCGAGGCGCGTTGATGACCGGATGTCCAGTCGCATCGTGCGTGACTGAAGCGCTAGGGTGCTACGCAGTCATGCCAAGACTCGAGGCGCTTTATGGCCGGATGTCCAGTAGAATCGTGATTAATTTCATGGAAGGTTGGAACATGTGCAAACAGTAACATTACATGCTAGCTACGATACTTGGAGGCATATTCTATTACAGCGGCATGTTTTTTTATAACACTTATACATCTGTAGCACAGAATGTCTTGTTTCACAAAAATTACTATATTCGAACTGATACCGCGGTAGTCAACATAATTTCTGATTTCATGTTCATTGCTTTGATCAAAGATACCAGTATCATATCCGTTTTGGAGATACTATCTCTACTTTGCCTCGTAGTTTGTCTTGTTTCACCATCGACATCGACATGATGGCTTTCATGGCGCATCCTTGTAGGTGTTCCCTCGCTATGTGGCGATAACGGATCAATCATAACACCTAGCAAGATTGTCCTAGTAAAAGCTCTGACTATAGCGTGTGCCTTCGATATAAAGCTCATTCAACACTCTCGCTTTTGACCGTACTCCCTGCAAGTTGGTAATAATGTTTAATTTTAAAAAACAGCGGGTTCCAAAAACAGGAGATTTCTATAACAGCGTCAATGCTAACTTTTAAGTTGTCACGTTTACACCTGCGAAAGAATGGAGCTTGCTCCACTGCAGGATAGCCCAGTCTTGTCTGGCTCTGTATTGACACATTTCACCACTCCATCTTCAACAACCATGGAATACCTGCAGAAAAAAAAGCGAGCAGGTTATTGATCACTTTCTGACTTCAAGGTCATGCATTTCCCGTCTTAACAGGAATTCTAAAAATCACCTCCAAAAAAAGTATACAAATTTGACTATCAACAGCACATTGCAAATGATTGAACTGCATGCCTTTTATCTAAACAGAGCACTTGCATAAGTTAACTGCAAAGTGCGCCAAAATATGAGACACTGTCGACTAATGGAGAGAATCATCTCACTATATGGCATAGAATGTGTTGAAATTTGCAAATCTTAGTGTACAACACACCGAAGTGCGTTGCTTAGATAATGTACAGTTCGTACCAAACGAACTACAGTTCCTATCCCAGTATGCTGCACATTCCTGCACACCACACCATACCACTGCCGCTACGAATTAATTCCCAGAATGTGCCAATGCAACCAGGAACGCATGTCTGCAATAATGCAGCATGACATGGATTAAAAAATACACACCCCACAATAGTGACAAACCTCTGGGATCGCACACCGCCTAGAGATCCAGTCGCATCGTATCCAAGGTCAACCGCCTATTGAAATTATGATTGCAGTTGTGATGGCTTTATGATATCACAGCAGTGGTGATAGCATACCAATACCTCACAACAGTCACGATTAACGTATCTCAAGCAATACCATTTCTCATAGCAGTGGTGATAGCATACCAGAACCTCACAACAGTAACGATTAATGTATCTCAAGCGATACCATTTCTCATAGCAGTGGTGATAGCATACCAGTACCTCACAACAGTAACGATTAACGTATCTCAAGCGATACTATTTCTCATAGCAGTGGTGATAGCATACCAGTACCTCACAACAGTAACGATTAATGTATCTCAAGCGATACCATTTCTCATAGCAGTGGTGATGACATCTCTCACAGCAGACAAGTGATGAGTTTACATCACATGGCACTCAATCGTTTCCATGCAGCATCCTGTACCATCCATCCCATTCCCCACCTCTCTAACCTCCCATGCCCCCATAAATGATGCCTCTCTCATCCCTACCTTCCATACCCTATAAACCACACCACACCTTCAAGCCAGTACCTCCCAGTGCAGTACCTGCACAGACACCCTTATTCACACCTCCATGCCCCATGTATCCATTCTCCTGTGCATGTCCATCCTTGTGCCCATACCATTAGTCATCTTGTACCATTTTGTGCGTACTGTAACAAAGGGAAATGAAAGGCTCAAATTGTAACTTCTGAGTTGTAACTTATTATTAATGAATTGAATGAGTAGCCACCACTAAAAAGAACTCGAGTCCTTCTATAACTAAGGCAATTATTTCACCTAACACAGCAACCTATTGTAATGACCTTAAAATTACGTTTCTATTGTACACAATTCGATAATTACAGCGTTGAACATTGCATCAGCTGAAACGTTATGAGCACACTTAAGTGAGAGGATGGGGAAGGGGAAATGCATGAAGAAACCTACAATTGTATGTACATAGAAACGACTAATACACGTTGCCACCTGACTCCAAATATCCAGTCCCTTACCATACATCCCCCTGCATACAACTCCAACAAATCACATTAGCACAGCCCATCCATCCTAGCAACACACTTAGCCCATCCCTTCCACTTTCCCATCCCCACATGTTCACCAATCCATCGCACATCCCCCTCACTTAACACACATGCCATGTAAGGAAAGCACATGGACAGCATATATTCAACACACCCACCTCTCTCCCATGTACAGCACACATTCAACACACCCACCCCCTGGACAGCACATTCAACACACCCACCCACCTTTGTGAAGGCAGCACTAGGGTCAGCCAGCATTCTGACCTAAAACAGAATGGAACAAAGAAAGTACGTCTGAGTACATCTTTCAATGCAGACCCAATTCATGCAACCGCCTAGATATTTCAATTGAGAGTACAGGTACATTGGTCAAATGGTTTAATTATGAAAGGACCGCGGCAAAGAACAACGTTCCTCAGAGGCAAACAAATTATCGCCCACATAATGAGGGTGAATAGGGACGGAGAAAATGTTGCAAGACCAAATCTTAGTTTCAAGAGCGGCAAGACAAACGTATTAAGTGGTGTCCCGTTTTCTATACAGTGTACATGTACATGCATTGAACTTATAATGAAGCATGCACTTCGCTTTGCGCAAACAAATACAGGTCAAGCTTTGCACCATATATACCTTTCCTTCAGCTGCGTTCTCTTTCCTCCATGCAGACATCACGTACGCATCGTTCACCGACACGCAAGCGATGACATCGACGCCAGCACTCTTTAGCTTGTCGTAGTCTGCTACAAAGCCAGGAAGATGACTCTGCCAACGGGATGCATGGAGGGAGGGGGGGGGGGGGGGGGGGGGGGGGGGGGGGGGTGTGTGGGGGGATTAAATATTAACTGCTGTACTCCCACTCGCAGGTAAATGGCTTACCTTTGAGCAGACTGGTGTGAAAGCACCGGGTACACCGAAGATAACGCCCTTCTTTCCCTTGAACAGGTCCCTGACGTTTACCTTCTTGTCAGGGGTACCCTCTTCCAGCTCCACAGATGGAAGAGTATCTCCTTTCTGTACACAACACACAATGAAGAAAACATATTAAAAGGCGCCGGTTTCAACACATCAGTGATATATCGCTTTCTGCATGTTACGTGGCACTCCTCTATTAAAGGCCCGAGCACTGCTTCCGTTACCTTGATAGGCATCCTTGGTACCACTGCCGACAAGAACTTAAAGTTCAACGGACGACAATTGAAGATCGAGAGATCATGTAGTTGTAGACTATATATACTCTGACTACATCCGCGCATGCGCTGAAAGCGGCCATGCCAATTGGGTCTAGTCTCGTACCCAGACCCAAATGTACGTAACG
This sequence comes from Ephydatia muelleri, assembly GCA_013339895.1. Taxonomy (NCBI): domain Eukaryota; kingdom Metazoa; phylum Porifera; class Demospongiae; order Spongillida; family Spongillidae; genus Ephydatia; species Ephydatia muelleri. The sequence goes on from JABACO010000018.1 coordinate 5,323,223, forward strand.
ATGATCATCGCTTACAGTATGACATCACGTGATGTCATATTGGATCATCGTTACGTACATTTGGGTCTGGGTACGAGACTAAATTGGGTCAGGGAGACCGGTCTCGCTTGGATCGTAAGTATTTACACATAAGATAACGGGAACAGTAAAATCATTCGAGTATAGCTCGGCCTGATAAAACCTATGCACCCCAAATTTTCAAGCACATTACTGGTTATACATGCATAGACGAACTCGTAGTTTCCCATGCATGCAAATCAAGGCGTGCAATTAAAATGTTAATGGTAGTCGGCGATGCATTCAATGACCACAGAGGTGAAAAGTAAGTGAAACAAACTTCCATTTCTGACACCGAAGGCTGCAAAACCTCTGTCCAGAGGCATGATTGAGTCTTATAAGAAGCGCCCGCGAAAGTAACAATGCAAGCACCCGCACATGCAGCTACGTACGATTAAACAATCCCGGGGGATGAGATGACTGGCTCACAATAGATATAGGTTGGAAACGGAGCACGTGAGCCATACTCCGTGATGGTTTCAAAAAGGTTACTTGGCGCCTCGCCTCTAACAGACGACGATGATGATCCAGCCGTAGTGTCAGAAAAGATGGTACCGAGCTGGGGGAGGGTTTGGGGGTTGCAACTCCTCCTTTTGTCCTAAAATACTTTTTTTCTTTCACTTTGTTATTGCGGTAGATCACGTGAGCTTTCCAAGTTACCGAGTGTTCGATGAAAGGGTACATCCCTATATCACTATCCTTTTCAAAAGGTAGGTCATAATCTTAATGAAAATGTAGAGTTCCTGACCCTCGGGTCTCGTTTATTTTTGAATTTATAGAGATCTCTTTAAGTTGTCAGTAAGTCTTCTTACAATTTACAGCAGAGACAGAGGATCAACAAACAGATTAATCCATGAAATGCTTCATGGTAGGTGATCCTGACTTGGAAGTTGATACAAATCAGGTACATGTATGTAAAGCTGGCTATTCACATATCATTGGTCATAAACTGGCCCTTCCCATCTCATAACTGTTCATGAGGCTTGGTCCTTCACGTGCCACTAGTTATGAGGCTGGTCCTTCACGTGCCACTAGTTATGAGGCTTGTCCTTCACGTGCCACTAGTTATGAGGCTGTCCTTCACGTGCCACTAGTTATGAGGCTGGTCCTTCACGTGCCACTAGTTATGAGGCTGGTCCTTCATGTGCCACTAGTTATGAGGCTGGTCCTTCACGTGCCACTAGTTATGAGGCTGGTCCTTCATGTGCCACTAGTTTATGAGGCAGGTCTTTCATGTGCCACTAGTTATGAGACTGGTCCTTCACATGCCACTAGTTATGAGGCTGGTCCTTCACGTGCCACTAGTTATGAGGCTGGTCCTTCACGTGCCACTAGTTATGAGGCTGGTCCTTCATGTGCCACTAGTTATGAGGCTGGTCCTTCACGTGCCACTAGTTATGAGGCTGGTCCTTCACGTGCCACTAGTTATGAGACTGGTCCTTCATGTGCCACTAGTTATGAGACTGGTCCTTCACGTGCCACTAGTTATGAGGCTGGTCCTTCACGTGCCACTAGTTATGAGGCTGGTCTTTCATATGCCACTAGTTATGAGGCTGGTCTTTCATGTGCCACTAGTTATGAGGCTGGTCCTTCACGTGCCACTAGTTATGAGGCTGGTCCTTCACGTGCCACTAGTTATGAGGCTGGTCCTTCATGTGCCACTAGTTATGAGGCTGGTCCTTCACGTGCCACTAGTTATGAGGCTGGTCCTTCACGTGCCACTAGTTATGAGACTGGTCCTTCATGTGCCACTAGTTATGAGACTGGTCCTTCACGTGCCACTAGTTATGAGGCTGGTCCTTCACGTGCCACTAGTTATGAGGCTGGTCCTTCACGTGCCACTAGTTATGAGGCTGGTCCTTCACGTGCCACTAGTTATGAGGCTGGTCTTTCATGTGCCACTAGTTGTGAGGCTGGTCCTTCATGTGCCACTAGTTATGAGGCTGGTCCTTCATGTGCCACTTGGGTCCTTCACGTGCCACTAGTTATGAGGCTGGTCCTTCACGTGCCACTAGTTATGAGGCTGGTCCTTCACGTGCCACTAGTTATGAGGCTGGTCTTCACGTGCCACTAGTTATGAGGCTGGTCCTTCACGTGCCACTAGATATGAGGCTGGTCCTTCACGTGCCACTAGTTAGAGGCTGGTCCTTCACGTGCCACTAGTTATGAGGCTGGTCCTTCACATGCCACTAGTTATGAGGCTGGTCCTTCACGTGCCACTAGTTATGAGGCTGGTCCTTCACGTGCCACTAGTTATGAGGCTGGTCCTTCATGTGCCACTAGTTATGAGGCTGGTCCTTCACGTGCCACTAGTTATGAGGCTGGTCCTTCACATGCCACTAGTTATGAGGCTGGTCCTTCATGTGCCACTAGTTATGAGGCTGGTCCTTCATGTGCCACTAGTTATGAGGCTGGTCCTTCATGTGCCACTAGTTATGAGGCTGGTCCTTCACGTGCCACTAGTTATGAGGCTGGTCCTTCATGTGCCACTAGTTATGAGACTGGTCCTTCACATGCCACTAGTTATGAGGCTGGTCCTTCACGTGCCACTAGTTATGAGGCTGGTCCTTCACATGCCACTAGTTATGAGGCTGGTCCTTCATGTGCCACTAGTTATGAGGCTGGTCCTTCACATGTCACTAGTAATGAGGCTGGTCCTTCACGTGCCACTAGTTATGAGGCTGGTCCTTCACATGCCACCAGAGGCAGGTCCTTCATGTGCCACTAGTCTGATCTCGCTGTAATAGCTATGCATTATAGCGAAAGAATTGCAATTGATGAAGTATGTGTGTTCAAGAAGACGTTTCCAATCATCTTTGTTTAATGACAATTGACAGGGTCTGCTCATGTAATCAAACCATGTTAGTAAACAAAGTGTACCCTGCACTGCATGCATGGTGTAATGCAGATAGGTTCACATGCATGATCGCTGTACTGATTTGCAACTGATCTGTTTGAACTAATAACTACATATATTGATGAACTGGACTTTTTTCCATCTGCGCCTGAAGAAGGAACGTATCGGATGGTTCCGAAACTAGTTGCGATTTTTGAACTGTGACATAAAGTGTTGTGTGACCATGGAGAAACGGAAACAGCAAATGACATCGTATGTTATATTGTGTTATTCATTAGTGACGTGTTTTGTGTGTAGTACCTGACCTCAATGCTCTTTGAAAACTATAAATCTAATAAGTCCAATCAAAACAATATCCTTAGCTGAACAAGTCCGACAGAACGTACATATACATGTACAAGAAAACTCGATAAACTTGTATTTCAGAAAACCCTATAACACTGTAACCTTAATGGAAGAAGAAAAAGAGTCCTCACCCTATACAATTGTACGTAATGGGAGGAAGACTGGCAAAAAGAATGTGCAAAATTTGGACAACCTACCAGACCTAAACCAGACCACATAACAGTTTCCTTCTTCCCCCCGCTTCCCAAACCAGTCCCTGAACACTTCCAGGTTCTGATTAGCAGAGACATCGCTAGAAACAAAGCGGGCCAAATGTACAGCACGTACAAAGCTTATTGGCCAGAAGCATATATGGATCCCACAGACTTTTTCATTACTCCAAAAAATAAAAAACACTCTACAATAAACACACTGAGTGGGCTTACCACAATACAGAAAATGAAAAAGAAACACAAACCAGCATTACATACAATAAACATAAACAAACTATCTACCACTGTAGGACCTGTCCAGTGTTCGAGTTCGATTTTGACCTCAGGGCTGGTCCTTCACACGTGCCACTAGTTACGAGGCTGGTCCTTCATGTGCCACTAGTTATGAGGCTGGTCCTTTATATGCCCACCAGAGGCAGGTCTTTCCTGTGCCACTAGTCTGATTTCACTGTAATAGCTATACATTACAGCGAAAGAATTGCAGTTGATGAAGTATGCTGTACTTTTGTGTTCAAGAAGACGTTTCCAATCATCTTTGTTTAATGACAATTGACAGGGTCTGCTCATGTAATCAAACCATGTTAGTAAACAAAGCGTACCCTGCACTGCATGCATGGGGTAATGCAGATAGGTTCACATGCATGATCGCTGTACTGATTTGCAACTGATCTGTTTGAACTAATAACTACATATATTGATGAACCCTAGCTGAAGATGAAATGATACCTCATTATTTACCAACCCCCCTTTCCGAAATTTTTGTATTTTCCCCTGCTCCCTCCCGTCCTCTAGTTTCACTTCCATCATTACGGAGCCCTCACAAAAGTACGTATTTCAGGACGCTTCGAGCAAACTCACCTGCTAGGAGTACAGCTATAATACTTCAACCCCACCCCATATTCAATGGCCCCACCTCTCACACTACCTTACCCCCCTTTCCCCCTTTCCATCCCCTGGTTGTTCCCTCATTCACATAGGGTCAATCAGCATACAGTCCCTAATCCATCAGATGTCAAAAGCATACTCAGAAGTCGTCTTCTGGAAGAAAAATGTCTTACAGTACCCACAGGCTTCGCAGGCAAAAGTTTCGTTGGTGAATTAGCCCGCCTAATTCAAGCTTATTCATGGCTCGAGACTAGAATCAATTGCACTGAAGGCAATTTCAGTGGCATCCAAACTGCTGCTACAGAAGCCATCCCACACATCAAAAGCAAAGGACCATGCAGCCCTATTTAGGGGGATGCTTGACTATGGGAAAGAAGGTGACATAGACTCCCTACTATGCGAAGGTCTCACCATGGATACTGTAGCTATTGTATCCACGGTTGCCACAAACCAACAGTGTCTACCATCTTCCCAATTCCACACAACCAAAAGTGATACCGCACACTCCTTCACCAAGCTGATGTTTGAAGGAAACTGCAAAGCAGCCACTTTGACTCATTTTCTGACGACACCAGAGGTGGCTTTCTCCCACTTGACACACAATTCCATCTGAGAATTCACAGCCCTCCACAGTGCTTGAAGTACTTGTCAGTAAACACCCTCCAGTCAGCCAGCATCCCCCAGCTTCAACACAAAACCCACTTGATACCCACTCCATCATCTTTGACAGCATAGATGCATCTACTATCAAAGCACCGTTCTGCAAACTGAAGGGCCTCAGCTGGGAGATACCTGCCTTTAGCTACGATAGCTAGGATTAGAGATATAAGGGTGAACCGAAGGCCCGTAGGGTTTTAGGGTTTAGGGTGCTTGTGCCGAAGGCACGAGAACTAGGTAAACTTTTCACCCATATTCCGAATCCATTGTCGAAAAACACCTGTCTCTTATCTCAGGCTTTTTGCAATCTTTGAGGTGCCTAATTATTGAGGTTGTCTTCGGCATGGTAGCTTAAAAATAGGGGGAATGTAGACATTAGTGAATCGGGTAAAATTAAATTGTGCACTGTATTTAGCCTCATAAAACCATGGTAGTTAATTATTATTCATGGTAAATGTATAAACCACTATATTCAAGATTCATGTGAATATCAATAATCCTGAAACTGTTATATATCCCAATAGATTTGTTACGTTTCATGCTTTGGATGACTTTTACTTATTAACCATTAACAATACAGAATATATTTTTGCAGATTATTGTGCTACAAGGTATTACTAAGATAAAATTATATATCCAACTCAGATGTCGGGGTCCTAACCCACTGTGCCATAGCACTGAGGTATAGATGGGACCCCCCCCCCTCTCACACACCCTCATATTGTATCTGTGGGAAATCTCTCTCTTGCCCCTTTGGAGGCTACCCAACCCTACGTCACAACGAAATCCAAAACCTAACCGCTAACTTACTGTCCGAAGTATGCCACAATGTATCCATCGAACCAACCCTACAACCACTCACTGGAGAAACCTTCCATCTTGCCTCCACCATCACTGACAATGGAACAAGATCAGACATTGCAGCTGATGGCTTCTGGAGAGGTCACTTTGAGCAAACGTTCTTTGATGTCAAGGAATTAAACCCATTTGTATCAGATATGTCACATTTTCTGCAAGTTTGTATTCATCCATTTCCAAATGTCCATTTTTAATGATGACACTGAGTTGTGTTAGCTGTGTTAGCCAGCCGCACAGCAACAGCCACCGTATCTTGTCATACAACGGGCTCTTCTTTTCCAGAATCATAATTATGAGCACTCTTCTTTCTATTTCTATTTTGAGGCCCTAGAATGATTCCAAGATTACACCTCTTCTCAACATAAACACATTCTGCACCCTTTAAAGGATCACCATTACCATATCCTGAAAAACGTGGAAGAGCAATTGCAGTATTACACTCTTCATCATTTGAATCACTATGAATGTTGTCCTCATCCTCCTCTACACAATCCCCATGTCTTCAATCTACAGGCTCATTTGACTGTACAATGGTCTCTCTTCGTCATTCACATCTGCACCAGTTTCCATGCATTCCATTGTCTCATCTACCTCAAGGTCTTCTGCCGAAGCATTGTCATTCAATGGCCTGACTTTTTCTGTCGTCAGATTGATATCAAATATAACACCATCTCCAATACCGGAGTAAGCAAAACACTTGATTTTGAATGTTACTTTAGCTGATATTATTTCTTCAACAGATTTCAACTTCTGCCTTGCCCAGTCATCTTCACATTCAAGGAAAAAAGTGTCATTGCAACATGCAAAGTAAGCTTTTATCTCTTTAAAAACTCTGGAGATTGATGCACTCAATTTTGTTAGCTTAACTCTATCGAGACTGACAAGCTGGACAAATGAATTTTGTATTCCTCCACCCCATGCAAGAGCTGCAGCAAGGCCCTTTGCTGTTGCTATACTTCGAATTGTGTTTTGTGACGTTTTCATAAATCTGACAAGATGTGCACTTCCCTTAGTGAAGTGTGCATCAATCAACACCTTACCATCTTGGGTTTCTGTGTAAATATAACGGGTGATTCTGATATCGTTGTTTGTATTCAAAGTGGCAATTAGAAGTAGTAATTCTTTGCTCTGGTAGCATCCTGCATTGTCAGATTAAAGAGTGACAGTTTTGTGATGTGTGGGAGCTCACTGTGAAATTGCTTCAAAAATGCTTCAATCATTGATAACACAGCTAATCTGTCTTGCTTATTAGAACCTTCTAAAATCAGGTTGCAATATACTGTGTATTGTATTGCACTGGCCCATGACACTTCGCGTTCCATTTACATCATCAACTTCCAGTTCTTCATAAGTAAAACACAAACATAAAAATCCATGCCATCTGATTCCTTGTTTAGCAAAGTGTTGCTGTGATGTCTCACGCAAGGACATGGATTCGAACTCTATCTTCCAGTCAGCAACAATTCGAGCTCAGAGCTGCCTCTTATTCAGTATAGACATTGCTGTTCCATTTCTTTAATTATTTTCTCTAACTGCACTTGCAGATTTGCAATTCAAACTCTGTGCCCTTGATAAAGTTCAAACTTTTGAGAGGCATCCTTTATCACTTCCACAGCATCTTGCACAATGTTCTCGGGAGATGGTAGCATTCAAGACTTTTGATGCTGTCCTCACACATTTTTGAAGTTCCAATGTACAGAAATCAACAAAATTGCAAGCATTACCATTTCACTGTATGGCTGGCATGCTCAGATCAGGCTTGCTAAGTCCTTAATTAATTCCATGGGTTCAGGTTGTTGCAATACATGAGAGTCATAATGAAAGATACACACGATTTCAATGTAGTTTGTCATCACTGGTATCATGTCAGCACCAAGAAGGTCATCAATAATATGCTGCAACAAAGTAGCTTGATCATTCACTAAACTCCCTGTCACATAATCCACAGCTGCAAGCATTTTTTCCCCACCAGCTGTAATTTGGCCTAGTATGTCATAAAACTTTCCACGCAATATGTACTGACAGGGGTCATCAGTACTGGAGTTTGTCTCCCTTTCATTACACCATACAAAGTAACTTTGTATATGTGCTTAGGTGACTTGCGAGGTGTTAGGGAAGGCAGTGTGATTGTTCAGTTTAATTTCCTTTGTCCCGCAAGATATTGTTGAAACATTGTCTTTGGAAAGAATAAACATGACAACATCATGAACTACGGTTTCATCAAAACGACTACGTGGGAAATAGGAGGGAGGTACAAATTCTGTCCAGCTTCCATTACCTTTATATCCTTTCGCACCTGATCTTATGTACACCCGCCAAGAGTTATTTACACCTTCTCTCTTTAAAGCTTCAATTCTAGTACCAGGGAGCCCATTGACAAGAATCGCACGAGCAACTCTTCCTTGAATTTAATGTTTTTTGCTGGCATTCATGATCATAATCGTGGTGTCAACAATTTTATTGTCATCTTTGGTGGAAGTTGAACATGAATTCTGTCCATGTTTAATTGCAACGTCTTCAAGTAACGTATCAGGATTTGCAGAATACAAGATTTCAGCAATGCGAACAGCTGTGGAATAAACACCTGAAAGACATTCTGCACCCTTTAAATCCATCCAGTTGTAGACCCGTCATGCGTTTTGAGAGATGTATCAGTCATCCTGAAATGTTCACTTGGCAACTTGTTTTTTCTCGCGTGGCTCCATGTAAATGCTTCCCATACATCATTCACAGTTTGCATTTGTTTTGGTGCTCGTTTCAATCGGTCATCCTGCGCAATTGCCATTGAAAGATCGATTCTAGCCCACTTTACTGCTTCTCTTTCTTCCCGCTCACTTCGAGGACTTGTAGTTGATCACCTTTGTGGTCCACATTGATCCCTAGCCCTATTACGTGCCACCTTCGGATCTGTACCGTCACATGCACACTCGCATCTCTTGCATGAACTACCACACAATTGGGCAAGATCCCATTTTGCATTTGCATTCAAGATTGCGAGAAGACGGGTCCCTATAGTTAATAATGAATTGATCGGTTAACCTGTGTGCGCATGCTCATAAGGTTCAGATATTTATCTCGCAGGACGTTAGTTTAAAAAAATGATAACAAATTTGTTTTATGTACGTTCAAGGTATATCTACACTATGCAAGGTAATTCATATTCACATGACTTAATCATATGCACACACACACACACATACACACACACTCACACACAGACACACACACAGACACACACAACACAGACACACAACACACAGACACGCACGAAGCAATACATGCCCACTTTATAAACTGTACAGAACATATAACAAATAAAGTGTAGAGACAGAAGTGCATTATGCATGGATGAACATTATCTCAGTGTGTCCTATGCTAAATTCCCTGTGCCAGACGTGACATTAGAACCAGAAAGAGAAAGCACTTGCAAAGACTACTCATGCATGGATTTGATTTAGTCTGCTGGACCTTATCTTGCGTAGAATGATATGTCCTCTGTAAAGTATTGAACCGGGCATGTATCAATTCGGCTACCTGTTCTCCAAGGACGCCAAACCCGACATGCCATTCCTTTACCTGTGGGATTACATGATCCTCCATTAAGTGCAATTTCGCTAGAGCAAGATGGGAAAGGTGCTCTAAAGTTCGCCACGAACGGTGGTATTGCCGTTTCTGTCAAATAGAATTAATTTGTATAGGTTGTGTTACAACAGACAGCACCAAGTTCTTTTGCACTGTGCTTCTGTGATGAAGTTCTGAGTTAATAGACAGTAGTAGATGTCATGATATGCATTTAGACTGTTGTATTAATTTCTTACAGTAGATAACAATGTTCTGGCCACCCTCATTACCTTCAACTCTTGTAGGTATTTTGCATCATGCACCGCGCAATAGTTGAGGTTTGCATCGCGCACTAATCGAGGATTGCACCGCGCACTAATCGAGGATTGCACCGCGCACTAGTTGAGGTTTGCACCGCGCACTAATCGAGGATTGCACCGCGCACTAATCGAGGATTGCACCGCGCACTAATCGAGGATTGCACCACGCACTAATCGAGGATTGCACCGCGCACTAATCGAGGATTGCACCGCGCACTAATCGAGGATTGCACCGCGCACTAATCGAGGATTGCACCGCGCACTAGTTGAGGTTTGCACTGCGCACTAGTTGAGGTTTGCACTGCGCACTAATCGAGGATTGCACCGCGCACTAATCGAGGATTGCACTGCGCACTAATCGAGGATTGCACCGCGCACTAATCGAGGATTGCACCGCGCATTTGCACCGCGCACTTGAGATTTGCACAGCGCAATGCTACATGTACATGTATGGGATGTCTGATTTGTTGGTTACGTCACCTTTTCTTTTTAATTAAAGCGCAGTCCACTCTAACGAATCCCTTCTTGTTTTTATGATGGCGCAAAACGATCCAGAGATCCAGATATTGAGAAGTAAATAAGAAATTATCATGACAACGGTCTTATATTGCCTCCAATACCGCACGATGAGTCTTGTAGGTATGCGTACAGATTAGTTGTACGTACTACAACAGGCCCGCGTCATCCTACCAAGCTACCGTGCACTTCAACTTGCTGCGGTTAAGATCATGAACCACTGAATTAGACAATTGGTGCAAACTAGTGTTCTGCGTGGTAGCTCCAGAGGTAGCTCCAGAGGTTGACACAGAAGATTTAAGCAGATGGGACATTGCAGTGGCTCCGTGATGGCCGGGTTGATGATACAGTGAGTATTGTGTGGTGGGGTCATCCTCATTATTTTATTAGGACTTATTTTAACTGTGATCATGAAGAACTTAGTGTCAAAGGTATTGGCAATTATTGTGGTAAGTTTAATACTCTGCCAGCAACATAGTGGTCAATTCGAAATAGTATAAGATGGAATGATTGGAATGTTTTCACATGAAAATAGGTTCTCAGAACTTCCAATTGCGCTGATAGGTTCTTAGAGCACTATTTGACTGCAGAAGTGTTTGGGGATGGGACACTGAAGCCATCAATGTACAAAATAGTCTCACAACTATCCCAAGCTCTAAATCAGGTTGTGGCCACCATCATGGGCTAAATGCCAGGTCAATTTTGGCCCAGCAGGTGAGTCCCATCTGTGTATCACAATACTTATATATTGGATGAACTTTGTGCATAGTTATCTGTCTGTCTGCATGTGGGGGTGTTGTGTGTGTGTGCTTGGGTGCATGCATGTGTGCGTGTGTGCATGTGTGTGTGTGTGTGTGTGTGTGTGTGTGTGTATTGTTCACATTCTGAAAGACATGATGATACGAATGAACTTGTCTATTGCAAATTGTAGAGGTCAGTGCTACAATGAGGCTGCTAATATGGCCGGACACAGAAAGTGGAGTTGCAGCACAGATATTATCAGTGGAGTCCAGGGCTACTTATACTCACTGTTATAGACACGCATTAAGCCTCGCAGCCAGTGATTCGATAAAAAAGAAATAAAATCCTCCGTGACACCCTCGATGCAGCTTTTGAGATATCAAAGCTTTTAAAGTATACTCTCCGAAGTGCCATGCAATTTTCAATCGGCTAAGGATGAGCTGGCACCATCTACATCAGGCTTTCATACCTTGTGTTCAACTAGATGGACTGTCCATGCTGCATCATTGTAGAGCATACTTGACAATTATAAGGTATATTTCTGGGAAGAGATCAAGGATGATATCACTGACTCAGGGATAAAAGCTCGTTGTAGGAGTGGAAGCAACAATGAGTAACTTTAATTTCCTTTTTGGTTTGCTGCTTGGTGAACTTGGTGATAATGACTTTGTAGCATCAAGTCTTGAAACACAGCTTGCCAGCATTGTTCTCCTCCTTGCCTGAAAAACCGACCCTTAGCACAATATCAGAGCTTATATCACTGACCTTTCACCAGCCACACGCATAGGCATCTCTGAAGTCTCATGCTTGAATGACTTCGTCAGCTCACGCGAACGTAGATCAGAAGTTTTGGCAAGTTTTGATGATGTGCATTCATGAGTACAGTTACGTACTATGTCCCATACTATATATGCAGTTCGAATCATGAATGATACTGACGTGTAGTACCTTTCAAAGCACGCACTTTTATAACTCCAAATGTAATTTAATGATGAAAACATTAGTAAACTAAAAGCAAAGGTATTTATATTGTGACGCACGCTGTTTTTGTGTAGTTTTTGTAGTTTTTACTTATCAAAAAGTGTTGGGCTCCGCCCCAGACCCTGATGGGTGAGTTTCCAGCGCTCCCCCATACCCCCTCGCTGGGCGGCACCCCTCCCGCATCCTCCTCGGCAATTTCCACAGTGGCCGGACCGGTTCATTTATCGATGCTACAACCCTGGACTGTAACTGTGTGATAATTAAAGGAGATTGCCTAGTTATTGTATTAGACTTTGGACTTTGAACTTTGGTGTAGCGTAGTTTTCCTAATTAACGCTCTTCCCGTTCTTGCTTTATTCGTGTTCGTAATGTCATTACTAATAGTGCACGTGAGCCGAATAACGAGCTGAACGGAGAATAGAAGTGAACTGGAGTCAATACTGGACAGAGCTAAGAGGGGTTTGTGCATACGTGTGTGTGTGTTTGTGTGTGTGTGTATGTGTGTATATGTGCATGTATATGTGTGTTGTATTGATGTGTGCTGTATGTAAGTGTGTACTCATGAATGTGTGTGTTTAGTGTGTGTGTGTACATTTGTGCATGTGTTATCACTCGTTTCTTCCACTCACATGGGTCTCACTTGCAGAGAGTTAGAGGACAATCGCTTTGTCCAGGGAAATGACTGGGGATTCAAGAAGTTCATCAGACGAGGCCAAAGTGATAACAAGCTTACATTGTACTGCAAGGTGAGCAGCAGCCATAACTCCTGGCCTGATGTGTGTTCATTACTGCTTTGCTACTCCTTGTGTTTGTACACACATATCGCACCCATACACATACACACTATCACACATGCATGTGCACACACACACACACACACGCAAATACAACACACACATAGCACACTCATACAGGTGTCGGAGGTGGTGTAAACCAAAGTGGCACATCCGTGATACTGAATAGTCTAAGGTCAGGCCTAGGATCTCTTTAGGAAGATAGTCATTTCAGCGACATCATGTTGGTTGTGGGGAAGTCATGAGGTCAAAGCACACAAAGCAGTATTGGCAGATGTGAGGGTGGAGGAGTGGTGAGGACTAAAAAGAAATGTTCAATCAAACCCTCCAGGATGTTAAGCCATGCCTAATGTTTCATTTGTTGTAACTTTCATGTAAGATCACAAGTAATGATTTGAAAAGGTTGTTCAGGAACTTGGCAACATCACTATGCTTGTTGAACCTATTTTTAAAACACAATACTTTTTAACTCTTTGAATGCCAAGTGCATATATACATGCATGCGTACAAAATGAGAATTATCTGCCTCACCATTCATGCAGTGCTGTGTGTTATATTGTGTGAATCAAAATCACTTTGAATATGCAGCAAGTGCACTACTGACTTGCATGTAACCCCATAGTATGTGTGGTCCCAGTGTAAGCACATTTTGTGCATGTGTCCATTATAACCCGCTGGCACCTTTTGTTTCAACAACCTATAATACGAACTGGCAAATACGGGGGAGGGAACAGGCATGATATACTGGCTATGCATTCTGTTCTTGGAGTATTGAAGCGATGCATTAGTGAAGTGAAGTGGCTCATCTGAACAATGGGATTCTTTAGAAGAAACATTTACTTTGTGCATGTACTTAAAAGGTTACAAGTGCAGGAAGCATATGCATGCATCATACATAGAGTTGTGACTGATCAACACATTTTTGCACGATCATGCATGAATGTTGTAACAGTTGTGTGCCAAATGTGTACAAGCATGCATAAACATGTGCATGCATGCATATACGCAATTGGCGTTCAAGAAAGTTAAAAAGAATAAAGACGTCATGAATTGTTTTCAGGCTTTGTCAAATCCCCTTTCTCAAATCTTGTGTACACGGGCCTGGTTTGATGAGTATATTTGTGTGTGTGCATATGTGTTTTAATATTCCTTAGGATGAAGGTATAGTGATGATGATAATGAGGTGAGGATGATGATGATCATGGTGGTGATGGCGGTGGTGATTATAGTTAGTGATGGTGACATGGAGTGGGTGTCAAGGTAGATAGTAAGATAGTGGTGAGATACACATGTAAATAGGGTCATGGGTGGTAGTTTATAAATTTCAAATCAACCACACACTGACATGGGAGGAGTGGTTACAACTAGGAACACCCCTTTGGTGGAGAACAGGTTTTGCTCTGTGTGATGGTCATGGGTATGGTGGTCACTTAGGTGACCACCATACCCAGGTGACCATACCATACCCAGGTGACCACCATACCTGGGTATGGTGGTCACTTCTCTATCTTGGTTGCAGATTCTAGACAGTCCCAATTGATGCTACTTACTCTCTAGATACACTCATTCACACCACCCATTTGTAGAATAGGGCCAAAACAATTTTAATCCTTAAGTGATTGCTTTTTAGGCAATAGAGACTGTACATGCGGTACCTTTCTGACCAGCGTGCACTTTACATTGGGAAGTGCTCAATTGTGGATTCCACGTGCAGCAGTCTCCACACTTGGCCTGTACAGCAATGCACACTGCAAAGCAGTGTGGAGTGGAGTGACCTTGATGTGCTGTTGATGAGGTGTGACCATACTCCTGCTATCCCACGTAGAACAGGGGGCACATGTCCATCATTGTTTGGGGCCTCTTTGCTCATAAAAAAAATACTTTCATCAGGGGGCCAACCCAAACAGCATGCAGTCAGCTTGATATGTGGTGCATATGACAAACACCTTCCTGATGCCATGTGTGTCCATCCATGCATGCCATGCTGTGTAGCTATAAGTGTTGGGTTAGCATAGGTGTGGGCATAGCTCATGGCCTATCATCAGTGGTCATGTGCATTGCTCATGGCTTTGTGTAGAATGGTACAGAAACAACTCCTTTCCTCATTGATGGGGGATTTTGTTTTCCCTCGCTTCTTAATTGATGGGGGATCTTTCCCATCCCCTCGATCCAATGACCATTTTGTCTTTCTCTTGAGATGGTCACTGTGTTTTGGCTGGATGAGAAGATCAGAATGCTGGATAGGAACAATGGAGAACTGCTCAATGAGTAAGAGAGAGGAAGAGTGTGTATGTGTGTGTGTACATATACATGAGTGGTTTTAGTGTACTTGTGCATGTATTATGGCTTTGTGTACACTAGTCTGTGAGGAGATGTGTATCTGTGATGTGATATGGTCTTCCTAGGTACAAAGGTCACATGAGTATAAGGTGTGTTGAGCAGAGGATGGCATGATTTGGTTCTGGGACCTAATGGAGGGGAGAAATGAGAGTGTGAGTTGGGTTGGTGTGATGGGGAGAGTTGGTTGTGATGGGATGGTGGAGAGAGGGTTGGTTGTGGGATGGCAGATACCAGAGGCAATTGAAGGGGAGTGTGCATAACAATTGAGCTAGCAAATGAAAGAACACCTCCAAGCTGACACACATTGTGAAAAGGGGGAAGTGGCTGAGGGGGGGGGGGGGGGGGGGGGAAGGCCACATCTTGATCTAGGCTTAATAAAGGAAATGATTTGATTTGTGAAATGTAGTGTTAAGATTGAATATGGTCTCAAACAGTTGGTATGAAAGTACTGTACATGTATGAGTCTCCGTACTTCCCTGTTACGTACCTATAAACTCAATGCCATGCTTTGTGATTATGACCTATAGCCATGCACCAGAAAGGGCCAGGCAGGAGTAGTCCATGTCCCAGGCTAAGTTCACTACAGCACCAGATGGAGTACATCACCACTACACTCAAACTTAGGTGAACGTAGCAGTGATGTAATGCATCTGGTGCTGTGCTGAACTGGGTCTGGGACCAAGACTAAGGCAGAGTACCCTTTGGACTTGTGCTTGTGAGAGGCCTGAGCACTGGCTTCTCCCCCTCCACTCCCACATACACTGGTTGCATGCTGGAGGTGCTAGTTGGGCCACTAGACCAATGTGGGTGGCTAGCCAAGTGAAGGGGGAATTCCAGGCTAGACAGACCCCAGCAAGTCACATGCTAGATAAACAAATTACAGTAAGTATAGTATACTGGATCCTGCTTTTTTTCTTGACATTCAGCGATGTAGCAGGCTGTGTCTTTACACCACTGATTCAGCATGACCTGAAACAGGATCAGAAGCAGCAGACAACTGAGCAACCTTTTCAATGATCTGAATAGTATTGAGGCCACATAGGTAAGAAGAGCACACATCTGTAAGCCAAACGTTTTATGTGCATCTGTTTTTCAGGTGACAGCAGTCATCAAGATAGAGTTTGTAAATGGGATAATCTTATCACCACCACAATATTTGTTGGCACAGACATTTATTGAGTTGTGGTATCAAAGCTTTGTACTATCAGTTGTGGTCTGGTCACAAATGTCACTGTAGACTATGTACACTCAGCATCACTCAATGATGGTCTGTCAAGTTTGTACTCTGTACATGTACATGTGGATAGTTCCAGTACATTATATGGCCCTGCTGTCAAATTTTAAACATGACTGTAAGACCGTAGGCATCCCATATGCACCTGCCCGGAGAAAATGGGGGGGGGGGGGGGGGGGGGGGGGGATTTACTTATTGGGACCAGACTGGCAGGTGTCTGGTCCCCAGACTAAGGGTGTAAGAGTTACAAATGTACCCTGGGACCACTTGTCAGGTCCCCAGACTTAATTGAATGTAAAAAATGAAGGTAGGTTTAGATTGCTTTGAAGGAATACTATGGTCCGAACTACTATTACAAGTCATGGCTTTTTATTTAGAAACGTTTTCTTACGAGATGGTGGATATTGAGATTGGATTCGAGTTTGTCTTTGATGAGTTGCCAACCCTAAACCCTAACTGGCCTTCGGCCCAGACCACCATAATTACCGACTTGACAATGCAGTGAGTTTCTCACTGCTTAAACAGCTTCAATGTAGTTTGGCCCTTAGTGTCCCCTGTCGGGCTACACCCAACATGTTTTGATGCTGTTCAATGCTCCCTCAAGGTAGGATTGATGACGTATGGGCTGAATGATCACTCAAGAGCAGTAGCCAGGGTAGTATTGATGGTAGGGCACGCAGAGGGGGGGGGGGGGGGGGGGGGGGGGGGAGGAGAACATTTCGAGAGCCATGCATATATTCTGTTGCTATTTAAAATTAATTTCTGGATCAGTTTCTTACCAACAGTGAATTTACATTAATGTTTTTTCCCCCCTGGAAAAATTTCCACATAGCTGTCTGAAACAGTGCAGCAGAGATGAGCAATCATGGCTGCCAAAACCAAAGGGCAAAAAGATCAACTGAAGAAACGTTTTGGTGTCAGTGATGCTGAAAATCCCATTTTAGATATCTGCGTAGATGCAAACCAGTAAGCTTACGTGTATGCATAGGTTTTGGTAACTTTGAGCCCCTCTCTCTAACCTATATTTTAAAGAGTACACCTTTTGAGGCTTTGCATATTTTGCTACTGGGACTGTATAAGTACCTGCTCAGGCTTAAAATAAACAAGCTGTCAAGGAAGAATTGTGAGCACGCATATCTGCCTTTTCCTTTTCTGGTTGTGATGCGTACATTTCAAGGGACATGACAAGATAGTACAAGTCTTTTGTTGGGCGAGACTTTAAGCTGCTTGCTCAACTTGCAGTTCATTTATTATCGCTGTATATGGATGATGGAGTGTGGCTTAAGCTATCAAAGGTTAGTGCAGGTAACACTTGTAATAGCTACATGTTCATGCACTACATGTGTCAACAGGTGTTTAGAATTGCATATTGTCAGCCATTTGACCCAGAGATGGTTGGTTTGTACGAGTCAGATTGTACATCCTGTGTTACTGCTATTCTAGCTCACTTTCCTAACCTGAAAATAAAGTTGAAAGTCTACCTACTGTTGCACCTTTGTGAGAGTATGCTTCAATTTGGACCACCTTTAGCTTATAATAAGCACTATTTGAGCAATTCAAACAAAGGTGTGAAAGCCTCAATTCAATTATTGTGCAAAGGACATCTTTTCCAACAAACATTCTCCCAGCACAGATATGCCACAAAATTTGGTATTGAAGAAAGTATACAGAACATCTGTTCTGGCATAATACGTATTGAATACACAAACAAAATGTATATCATGTTACTCTGTAAACAAGGTTTGATGCTGAACTTGTGAAGCTTTGTAAATCTGACGTGTCTGAATTTCTGGGAAAACATGTGGAATCAGAGAAGTGTATTTACCAACAGGGAACCCTGCGCAAGGTGTGTATGTGACTGACTATGTGATATTGAACAACTTTCAGTCTTGCTTTACTTCATGCAGTTATCAACAGCAGCCTTGGAACTTGGTGCCATTAAGATGACCACCAGAACATGATACCATCCTTCTCAGTCAGGCTATTGCCAGCTGTACACTGCTGATACCACCATCTCTTAAGTCCTCTACTCGTGTAACCATTTCTGCTGCCATTTATGGATCTGGTTGGCTCATCAACATTGGTGATTTTGTTCTATACAAATCAGCCAATAGTTCATCAGTAAGACTGTGTGTGTGTGTGTGTGTGTGTGTGTGTGTGTGTGTGTGTGATACTTGTGTGTGAGTGTGTTTGTGTGTGTGTGTGGGTGATATGGTGTTGGTGTGTATTTGTGTGGTGTGTGTGTGTGTGTGATACTGCGTTGTGATGTGTGTGTTTTGTGTGGTGTGGGTGATACTGCGTGTTGTGTGGTATTTGTGTGGTGTGTGTGTGTGGGTGTG
>JABACO010000018.1:5342919-5411117 GCA_013339895.1 Ephydatia muelleri
AGGGCAAAAAGATCAACTGAAGAAACGTTTTGGTGTCAGTGATGCTGAAAATCCCATTTTAGATCTCTGCGTAGATGCAAACCAGTAACTTACGTGTATGCATAGGTTTTGGTAATATAACTTGAGCCCCTCTCTCTAACCTATATTTTAAAGAGTAAACCTTTTGAGGCTTTGCATATTTTGCTACTGGGACTGTATAAGTACCTGCTCAGGCTTAAATAACAAGCTGTCAAGGAATTGTGAGCACGCATATCTGCCTTTTCCTTTTCTGGTTGTGATGCGTACATTTCAAGGGACATGACAAGATAGTACAAGTCTTTTGTTGGGCGAGACTTTAAGCTGCTTGCTCAACTTGCAGTTCATTTATTATCGCTGTATATGGATGATGGAGTGTGGCTTAAGCTATCAAAGGTTAGTGCAGGTACACTTGTAATAGCTACATGTTCATGCACTACATGTGTCAACAGGTGTTTAGATTGCATATTGTCAGCCATTTGACCCAGAGATGGTTGGTTTGTACGAGTCAGATTGTACATCCTGTGTTACTGCTATTCTAGCTCACTTTCCTAACCTGAAATAAAGTTGAAAGTCTACCTACTGTTGCACCTTTGTGAGAGTATGCTTCAATTTGGACCACCTTTAGCTTATAATAAGCACTAATTTGAGCAATTCAAACAAAGGTGTGAAAGCCTCAATTCAATTATTCGTGCAAAGGACATCTTTCCAACAAACATTCTCCCAGCAAATATATCACCACAAAATTTGGTATTGAAGAAAGTATACAGAACATCTGTTCTGGCATAATACGTATTGAATACACAAACAAAATGTATATCATGTTACTCTGTAAACAAGGTTTGGTGCTGAACTTGTGAAGCTTTGTAAATCTGACGTGTCTGAATTTCTGGGAAAACATGTGGAATCAGAGAAGTGTATTTACCAACAGGGAACCCTGCGCAAGGTGTGTATGTGACTGACTATGTGATATTGAACAACTTTCAGTCTTGCTTTACTTCATGCAGTTATCAACAGCAGCCTTGGAACTTGGTGCCATTAAGATGACCATCATAGAACGTGATACCATCCTTCTCAGTCAGGCTATTGCCAGCTGTACACTGCTGATACCACCATCTCTTAAGTCCTCTACTCGTGTAACCATTTCTGCTGCCATTTATGGATCTGGTTGGCTCATCAACATTGGTGATTTTGTTCTATACAAATCAGCCAATAGTTCATCAGTAAGACGTGTGTGGTGTGTGTGTGTTGTGTGTGTGTGTGTGTGTGTGTGTGTGTGGTGTGTGTGGTGTGTGTGTGTGTGTGTGTGTGTGTGTGTGTGTGTGTGTGTGATACTTGTTGTGTGAGTGTGTTTGTGTGTGTGTGGGTGATACTGCGTGTTGTGTGTGTATTTGTGTGGTGTGTGTGTGTGTGATGACTGCGTTATGTGAGTGTGTTTTGTGTGTGTGTGGTGATACTGCGTGTTGGTGTGTATTTTGTGTGGTGTGTGTGTGTGGGTGATACTGTGTGAGTGTGTTTTGTGTGTTGTGTGTGTATGTGTGTGTGGGTGATACTGTGTGTTGTGTGAGTATGTTTTGTGTGTGAGTGTTTTATGTGTGTCTGTGTGGGTGATACTTGTGTTGTGAGTGTATTTTGTGTGTTGTGTGTGGGTGGGTAATACTATGATGTGTTTTGTGTGTTGTGTGTGTATCATGGGCGTACGCAGGGGGGGTCGATGGGTTCGAACGACCCCCCCTCCCCTAAAAAATGTCCACGTCATGTCACTGTTCTTGTTGTTTGCACATGCTCACCAGCCCCGGATCCAGCATAGCCTTGGGGGGGCGGCCGTCCCCTGGCTATAATTGCCCCCCCCCCCCCCCCTGAGTAACGCTCCGCGACGGAAACTTTTTACGAGTGGAGTGGACCTGATGTTGCTTGTGTTTTAGTAGAGAATGCGTGCATGTGAGTGATGAATTGGTTCATTTAAGTTGCCGACGCACACCTCCCCCCCCCCCCCCCCCCCCGTTTTCGTTTATAGCCCGAAGCGGACTGCACCTTCCCCCCCTCCCCCCCTTTATTGTAAAATGTAAGGTCACCTATTAACAAAATTCGACCCCCCTTTCCTGAAGGCTGCGTACGCCCATGTGTATGTGTGTGTGGTGATACTGTTTGTGTGTGAGTGTGTTTTGTGTGTGTGGTGGGTGGTGGCGATACTGTGTGTTGTGTGAGTGTGTTTGTGTGTGTTGTTGTGTGTGTGTTTACACAGCAGGAAATTGGTCTATTCTGGGGATGTTTCCGAACCAGTGAAAATTCCTACTGTACTGTCCAAGTTCTGGAGCCAGAAGCAGCTATTCCTCAAGGCTGTATACTTGATGAGTTGAACTGCCCATTGCTAACAATGGTGGACTTCTTCCATGTCATTCCTTCATCTTCTGTCTGCGCAGCTGTGTCAGTGGTCCACAAGTGTACTACGACCTGCTCATTTGTTGAGAAGACTGCATCAGTTGTGGTTGAAGGGTGTGTGATACATCCATCAACAGACTTGTGTTTGTGCATATTGGACTAATGCTGTGTACTGTAACAACATCTATTGCTTGAAAAATAATTAAAGTCATGATTTCTAAATATCCGCCATTATGATTATTCATGATCACTCATAACTGAATTCACGCCCACGAAGACGATCTGAAAAGCCGCTGATTCACGTGCGCTATATCAGATCTGAAGCGACACTACCCCAAGTACGTGAATCACTTACACAATCGTTACAAGCCGTAACGGTTGTGATTCGTTTTTCAAAATAAATGAAATCGGGTCGGAATGAGTAACGCGATGACGCTACCGCAACGCGCATGCGTAACAATCAATACAAGGTACCGAAATTAAAAATTGTACATAAAATTCTTTTTTCATATAGGTACTTAAAATAACATTTTGTTGTCGTAAGAACGTTAATTAATAATTTTTCGATAAAAGAATACAAGTGAAAGTAAAATTGTTATATTATATTCCTGGCCTGACCGCCGGAGTTATGGATCGATGTCCAAAATTTCTGGCAATGGTGAGAAAACTGCATTTACAACTCAATTACAACTAATATAGGATAACACGGGCACGAAAACATATATAGATCACTCTCTAAACTAAAGAGCTCTAGTGTCTTGGCTGACAGCGATAAATTATATCCATTAACCCCTCCCCTCCCACTCCTCCTCCTCTGCCCCGCGCCCTCCTACGTGCGGCCGGTATTATATTTACAACAGTTTTGTCCAATTGACGACAAAGCTGCGAAACGAGATACATGATATATGAATGGCGAGACAGAGTAGAATAGCATATACATATCAGTTTGAATTGTATCATTTTGAAAAGATTCTTGGGGTGCATATGTGCATTATACATGCACTGGTATAGTAGTGCATGTATATGCATGTATCGTGCCAATGCAGTTAACGCGGTCTAATGGCCAGTACCACTGACTGCATCAAGGCATCCTTGCCTAGCCAACTTTTCCACTGGATTCCCTTGCCACTCAAATCGTAGGCTTGGTTTTGGTAAACGCCGTTGAGATTGGCATTGTAGCAGCTCTTGAACCACCATCCTGACGAGTAATTTGGGCGCAGTTTGTTAGGGGCGAAGCGTCGTTGTCTTTATCGGGGGTAGAGAAGCTCTGGCCGTTGTGAATTGCAAAGAATCGCCGACAGTGGAAGATGCTTCGTACCCAGTCACCTTTAGTTGGTAATTTAGCGGCCATTCGGGAACTAGGCTGAACTGACTGTACTTCGCGAACACGGCGACATCGCTGCAACCGAAGCACGACAGTCCGACGTACAGTTCCATGTTGACGTCGTTTGTGAGCAACACGATGTTGTCCAAGCCGAGCCAGAAATTGCCTTCTAAGTTTCCGAAACCCATCTTGTAGTCAACCCAGTCACGATTGAAGTTTACGGTGCCGTCAACTCGACGCTGGATAACGGTCCATCCTCCTCCCTGCAGCGACATGTCGCAGTAAACCACTATGTTGCGCGTCGGGGTGGCAGAGTTGGAGGAACGAGGCATAATGTTGTACAGACCGCTCGTTCTGAAGCCGTCGTCATACAGCTGCTTGCAGTTTCTCGCTGGCATGACTGCAAAGAGGGAAATAAAAATACGGTAGATGAAGTTTTATTTCGGTGTGTTATAGCGCATCGATTAACTTACAATTGCTGTTCAGTATATCTGTAGTTTGGTTCGGTGACTGACCCATAACGAGATCTATTGGTAGGGAACGGATTTGTCCAGTTTCGCATGCGATAAGGATGAAGAGGAAGAAAATTTTTCTGCATCTCTGGCACTTTCTTCTCTTCACTTTTACCTTCCAACTATTGTTATTCTACTGTTCCCGCGTTTATATATACTACCCGATTTCTTCAGCACCCACACATCTGTAGGCCGTTGCGTTATATGATTGTAAATCTAAATCTGATGCTGTGCAATGCGTGGTATGATATATTCTGCGAACTTGAGTGGTTTTACAAAACCTTGCTATCAGCTCAAACAGTCAGTATAGTGTTCCCTCAAGCATTTGTAAGTTTTTCACGCAATAAATGTCCTATAGCTTCTTTTACAATGTCAGACTGTATTTCCACGCGCTTTGCCATGCACTGACATGCAGGCTGTTTGACAGTAAGGTTCGAATACAAACACGCTAGCTCTCTCCCCAGCCCTATACACATATATAGCTTAATTGGCTCGTGGGATAAGCAGGATGTGCATAATGAGATATGCATGCGTATCAACACCATGCACTGAACTAACTAGATCTCTATGACAACATATAATGCATGCTATAATACAAGGAGGTGGTGGGGTATAAAGGAACTCGCGATGCAAAATGACAAACCTGTCTTAATTAAATATAAAGCTGGCACACTGAGATACTGATATAATATCCGTTGTGTATATGGAACGTTCTATACGAAAATGGGTCTTGTGGATTTCATTTTATAACATAACATTTAAATCGATATATCTTCCCAAATATTAACGCTATCGGGTTCCTATTTTTAACACAACATACCACATCATTACTATATGTGAAAATTCATTTTGGTGTCTTACACATGCGGGGTACCGACGTTACAAGGTCCGATACCCCGTAGGGTTCAAAACGGCCACATCTTCAGGTAGGAGTGTCCAAATCGGTTCAAAATAGGTACCTATGTAGAAGGGTCCTACCACTATTGATTTTTTCTGTTCGTCAATTTTTGCTTTATCTGTTGTGGAGATACAAGTGTGCAAAGAAATTGCACATTTCCCGGGCGTTACGCGCCATGAACATATTACGACTGGCTCCTCGTAATACGTTTATGGCGCGTAACGCCCGGGAAATGTGCACTTTCTTTGCACACTTGTATCTCCACAACGGATAAAGCAAAAATTAACGAACAGAACAAATCAATAGTGGTAGGACCCTTCTACATAGGTACCTATTTTGAACCGATTTGGACACTCCTACCTGAAGATGTGGCCGTTTTGAACCCTACGGGGTATCGGACCTTGTAACGTCGGTACCCCGCATGTGTAAGACACCAAAATGGATTTTCACATATAGTAATGGTGTGGTATGTTGTGGTAAAAATAGAAACCCGATAGCGTTAGCGTCAATTTTAAAATGTTATGTTATAAAATGAGATCCACAAGACCCATTTTCTTATAGAACGTTCCATATTCACTTTTATTCTGAATCGTGGCTCATTTATATACGTGCAGGGTTAAATAATATGGCGACCGCTATACTCCAATCCTCGGCTACTGCGCTTCTTCCTTTTCTTCTCGAGAAGAAAAGGACATCTTGCTTAGTCGGTTCGACGAAGCGAAGAGGCTTCTTCTTCCCGATGAGAACGTTAAACGAAGCACGCTCAGTGTCTTGAACACCATGTTGGACCGCGTGTTGACAGCTCTGCTAGAGACTGCAGGTATGCGAGTACGATAAAGGACGATCTACTATTATCTACTGTGTACTCCATTCATGTATATCGGGTACATGTATTAAATGTATAGGCGTTTACACGACCGTGATGACCAAACGCTTTTTGTGATCGAGTAGAATTCGTTTAGGAGTCTGTCAGGGTCTCGTCCAGCAATGCAGCTGCACAAATTCGTTGCGTTCGTGGGCATTGTCTTCTTTTGTAAAGGTATCAATTTGGTAGTACTATGCATTAATCCGTGTTCATTCTTATTCACTATAGAAGGGGCAGGGTCCGTTTTGTGTCCATCTTATAAGGAGTGTCATGTGTGGGCTAGTTCTCGAGTCTTGGCTGGTCATTACCTTGCAAATCAGAAGTTAGCATTAGTGATTTTGTTACTCTTGGTCATAATTTTTTTAAATTTTTATTTTTTTGTTGTCAGGCTTTGTCCATGCATTCACACGTGCAGGTATGCTTCCAAGGTAGTATATCAACTTCTGCACTGACATTTGGGTCTTGCATTCATATGTATATTGCTGATGACTGCAAGCTCTATTAATGGTAAGTGTATAATAAGCTCCACTATCGGAGTGTTGTTGAAAACACGCAGGCAGAATATTCCATGCAACAGGCCATAGCTGTAGTTAAAACAAACCGCTGAATACCACACTAATGGAGATGTAAGCTAACTGACCCTCTTTTAAATAAAAAAAATATTTTGTGTTGTGCACACAGTGGGTGATGACTGATGCTTGCCATGACTCGCATACCACACAACTGTCCCATGTCTGACAGGAAGGTATGTATGATAATGCAGTGATCCAATGATGCACACGGCTCCCTCAGTGCACACAGAGTTGTTGGGATCTGCACAATGTTGAGGGCTGAGTACACAACATGCCTAGATATGTGGATGGAGTGTACCAGAAGAGTGCTTACTCAAGTGATTGCTAGAGGTAATATCACACTGTACATATAGCTGGATGTTTTCTTCAGCCATAGGTTTGAATGTAACAGAGGTTGCCCATGATAACCAAGTGCAAGTGAAAAGTTACATTGAGGAACTTGACATTGTGAATTCGTACGCTACGGGCATGATGGGTGCTTTATGCAGTACCACATATCACAATCGTCATGTGGCTTTAGTACATTCATGTAGGCACCAAGATTGCTGCAAAGGAAGAAAAAAATATGTCAGGGTGCAGTTCATGGTTGGGATGTCACATGGTTCACCCAGCTTTCAGATAAGGATGTGTTATATTAATAATATTACTGCTGCATGCTGCTTATACTACTCCAATAGCCTAGAAGCAGCAAAACTCATCTGTATTGGTGCATAAAAAATTGCAATGGTGATTCGGATGTCCTTCGTAACAAGATAATGGCCATTTTCATGTGCGTTCTTTTACACCTGATACCTGTCTGTTCATACATTGTGTCATCTGGAAAGTCCATGTTGTGCTGCAGCGTACCTCCTAACCAACCCTGACACCATCAATGGCTACGAAACAGCTCTGAGAAGACTCTAATTTATCGCTACATGGAGTTTTACTGCCGGGTATGCCTCCTATTTGTATAAGTACATGTGTATATGTATATGTGTATTTGTGTGTACATACTTTTGTATGTGTGTACATAAGCAATGTGTATGCAAATGTTTAGTGCCTGGGATACTTTCTGGATTGAATCCTTCAATCCCCTACTTTTGATGTATTTGCCAAAGTGGATTCATTTTCAGACTGATACTTGTACATTTCAGATGAGGATGAATTTGGCTGTTTTGGACTGGGTATGTTTCTTTACTTTTAAACCCTTGTAAGAATCATACCTTACTCTGTACTTTGTTTAAAAATGAAAATAATCAGCGAACGGTTACCAGCCTTTGTGTGTATCCTAGAGTATCGTATAGGCCTGATCGCTACAATGTACTGGTTGACAAAACCTAATAATTTGCATAAGACATCTGGCGACAGTACATTGAAAGAAACAGAGATACATTGCTGTATGGAATTGCAAAACCATTTTGCTAAGAAAACGGTTCCTTCCAAATTTTTTCCTCCAGATCTCTTCCAGAATGAGAAGAGAGCAAAGTGTTGCACATGTCACCCAAAGACGATAATGATGGTGAGTATCTTCTTGACTATGAAGGCGATGATGATGATGTAGAAGACTAGAAGGTGATGTCATGGCCTGTGTTGTATATGGTGTTGTCATATTGCTCTGTGTCTTGGAAATAGTTGGAGAGCAGACAGTAATAGTAGCTAATTGAGTAGCTCTGGTGCAGGGTTTGCTTTCTCCTGATGCACACATCCGACACCTGTGCTATTGGTGTGCATGTATTGATCAGTGTGCAGGCATGTGTTGGTCAGTGTGTGCATGTGTTTGTTTATGCATGACGACTGAATGTGCATGGGGTAATGTTTGAAGTGTGTATAGATATATAAGTGCATGTACTGTGCCATATACATGCACATGTACATAAATGTAAATGTATATTCTTTTTACACCACCAAACCAAAAGTTTGCTGATTTTATAGCTACCTCTCTTTACTCACACTCATTCAGGCAAGTCTTTACCATTATCCCACAGTTATTCTTGAGCATCTAAACAGTTCTTTTAACAGTTTGTTTAAGAAATACCATACATTACATTGGATTTTACTTTGGCATATCTCTACAGATGGTATTGTGGTCACATGCAAGATCATATGGTATGTGTTGCTTGCGTGTCGTGCCTGTGCGTATGCTTGTTCAGCTAGCGTACACATGTTGTATGTGTCATACTCGCTGAGCACTAAGAAAGTATCGGTACATTCCCAGTGTATGGTACACCCTCTAGATTTGGTTATCTCCTGGTGTGGGAAATGTTAAATGATACATTTATGCACCCATTTTTAGTACTGGTGTCAAAACACTCACAGTTCGTATGCGGAATGGCATGACTTCACATATGTTGTGACATGTGGTGTGGGATTGCTTAGAAGCAGGTATGTTGGGTGCTGCCAAAACCCAAGATGGTCTAGCAGCCCCTAAAGAGCCTGTACAGACAGTATCTTCTACGATTATTGCTGGCATGCGGGGCAGCCATTCCAATGAGGAAATCTGGTGGTTGCTGTACAATACACGGCCCACACAGGCAGCCTGGCTAAAGATATGCTCAACTGAACTGACTGAGGTCACGGAAAACAATAAAAATTAAATTGCTTGCATTTTAAAAACTGTACACTGTAGGGTATGCATTTTGCATGTTCCTATATAGGGAGAGTACATAGGGAAATAGCACATAAAAACTATATGCTAAAAGGGTGGCAAATATGGGATTGTTTCCGCTAATATGGCATGCTTTTTCAAGATTACAAATTCTTTGATATTCTAGAACTCTGAAATGGCCTCTATACATTACTTCTTACGCACTGAGAATCAGAGTACCTGTCATGAAGTTGCAAGGCACAGAATTTTTAGTTTTCAACGAAAAAGTTACATTTCTGTTGTGCGTACTGGAAATTTTATAATGTATAGGTTAGTTCTCTTTTTGCGGAAACACTCCCATACGATTTAAAACCTGACCCGCTTTAAAGCCGGTCGCCCGCTTTAAAGCGGGTCGACCCACTTCCAGTTAGTTCTACCGGCTGTAAACCTATATGCAAAACTGACCTGCTTTCAAGCGGGTCGACCGGATTCAAAACTTCTGTTTATTTATATATCTAAAACACAAGATACGTATTATCAAGGAGCACGTGGGTGTGATGAACCTATGCAAGCAAGATAATGGACCTCGCCACCCCGGTTAACGTACCCCACCCCGGTTAACGTACCCCACGAGTATACAGGTCTACCGACTAAGGCCTTAACTTGTAAATTACCTCGTAGAAAGCATCTGAATATGCATGTGCAAGCAGAGTAATTATTGTCTAATTACTCTGCTTGTACACCCACGTGCTCCTTGATAATACGTATCTCGTGTTTTAGATATATAAATAAGCAGAAGTTTTGAATCTGGTCGACAAAAAATGAATAAATGTAAGGCACACACACAACAGCTGAAGACAATGGAATCACGTTTGAATACATGCACTTTTACGGTTTATATGATGATTAAAAAGATAACTTCAACATTCCAAGCTCCTAGACTAGGGATGTTAAAAATCCGGAAGTCACTCTTCTTTTGTCAGCCTATATGATGGGTCTTTTATGGCCACTTTAATCTTTTCTCCAAAGTCTTTGTAAAAGACGGTGGTTTCCCTGTTAGTGGAGAAAGACTTCTCGGAAAGAAAAATGCCAAACTCCTTTCTCTCAAGCATTGATTTTGATGGCAAAGACCAAAAAAAAAGTGACACAGAATTTCTAACGAGATTCTTTACAACCACTTGTCGAAATTAAGTGACCGGCTTTAAAGCGCGGGTCAACCGGCTCCAAAATCCAGTCAACTGACTATAAATCGAGTCGACAGCTAGGCTTTAACGCTGGTCCAAAGTTTTAAATCATAATTATATACATGGATTACCCTCTTGTTACTAAATGAACTTCGAACAAAGCCAGACAAATGACATTCCCAATCCTCTTCGCTCTCCACATGTTGTTAGCAGCAGTGACCGATTAAATCGTTATATCATACCATAGCCTTGTGGATACGCAATATAAGACTTCTTCACTCCAAAAGCATCATGCATGCAAATTGCGAAGCAATAAAGCACGACCTTAATTGATCAGGATGGATGTAAGCTCAAGTCACTATAATGCCTCAGTTATGGGGGAATAGCTTCAGCCTATATTTAAAGTACCTACCATCAAATATCGATTGCCGTTTGTTGATGTTTGTTGAAACTTTCCGCAGAATGTCAACCACAATCATTTGCCACCTCTGCCAATTGGCATACTGCATAATGGAGCTGCTTGAAGCAGTATAGGATTTGGAAGTTTTGATAGTTGTCAAACGACACCCATACATATGCACATACCTCCACATCCTTAACATTTGCATGCATGTTCACCCAACATATGGAAGGAAAATAGGGACAAAAGGGGCAGGTATATTAACATCGAGTTGTATCAGCATCTCTGTTATTCTATCATTTTATGAGACTACTTTTAATTCGTTGGCCACCTATATCCCTTGCACTATGCCTTCCGGTCCAACTTACAATGTTTTGCTGTTGGGTGTCCATTATCTTCGTCAGCGTGGTATCACTCTTGGACCTTTACCTTGTAGGAGATGGTGTAACTTTTCGACTATTGTGTTGGAACTCAACAGTGCAAATAGTACATTTAGAATGAAAACGAAATTAAAAATGAATGTAGAGGTACCTCTTTATCACATCGCCCTCGATATATGAGGAAGCAGTGGCGTAGCTACGTAGGCCCTACCAGCCGAGGTCATCATCATAACAATAATACTCACTCCTGAAGTAATGAATCGGTGGGCTTGAGCCTCGAGTTGTAAACGTTCAAATTTCAGTATACGCATGTGACGTGATAATCGGGGGAAGATGGCTTCAATGTTTTTGACAGATTTGCTTCCCAGTTAATAAAAAATGGAAGAATTAATAAATTCACTCAGGATCTTATGATGATACATGTGCAGATCCAGAATATTTAGAAATAACTCTCAAAAATGTTCTGGGGGACCCTCGCCCTCACGTGCAATACTCCCCTGGCTACGCTGCTGGCGCAAGGCGTGCGCGGGAGCACCATGCACCTACACACACACACACACACACACACACACACACACACGCACACACACACACACATGAACACACACACACATATGCACACACACATGCACATACACGCACGCACACACGCACACACGCACACATGCACACACGCACACATGCACACACGCACACATGCACACACACACACACACACACCACATGAGTTTGCACACAGCTCTTTTGTAGTCAGAAAGAATCTCCTTAGTTGATGCCCTGGGTGTGACACCTGGGTGTGGTCTGTACCCGATCAGTTGTGATGCCTGGATGGTCTGTACCGTGAGCTCTCTAGACGCTGTTAACTGATAATGCCAAATAGATTTTGGAGAGTTGATTAACCCCACACACACACTCGCAAAGCTCCCAACTGACCGCAGCTAGAGAGATTTAACCCATTCTTCAACAGGGTAGAGACCACACCCAGTCCTCACAACTGACACACAGCTTTAGAGACTTAACGAATTTAAGGCCGAGACACGCATATATGTGTTTACTGTTACCAATAAATTCTTCAATACCTTTTGACAAATTATGCTAATTTGAAGTTCTTCATGTCACAGGTTTCAGTTTATATTCCATCTCTGCTTCTTAGAATACCTCTGCATGTTGCCATGTTTAGCTTGATTATGGACAACCTGCTGACAAAAAGAGCCCTGCTGATGATCCAGAATAGCCATGTGCAACATGGTTTTATTGACTGTAAGTGTAAAGGAATCTAAGGCAGAAGGAAGAGAGGTATGTGTCACCCTCCCACTTTCTCTCTCAGTCCACCCCAGCTTGTCACTAGTATTTGTTTGTGCTGGACTTATATGCTCTTTGCTCATTTCTATTTTGACCGGAGGGTTGCCTGTTGCATTGATAACAGATCATCCTCTGTGCAAGTAAAGCACTAGTGTATATGTAAATGTGTTGTGTGTGTGTGTGTGTCTGTGTATGTGTGTATGTGTGTGACATTACCCCTAATAGGCACTGAGAGCCTCCCCATTGGCAACGTACATACAGGGTGTCCTTGCATACAGGGCTGCACTAGGTTACAGCATTAGTTGTATTAAATTCTAAATTTTGAGTTTGATCATGAGCTCTGTTGGAGCTAACGAACTGGCCAGCTCTAGCAATTAGCGATCAAAAGTTACAGGCTGGGATGGTCGATCTAGACCCGACTGGGCCTAAACTGTTGTATGGATGCTGAGTGTATAAAATATCAGCTATTTGTGAGATATCTGTGTTTTAAGTGATTTTGTTTAGGGAGTAAACAATGTTTAATGTTTTGATGAAGGGCGAATGGTCGTGCTCCACCCCTTCCAGCTTTGATAGGGCATGGGAAGCATATAGTATGTTGAAAGGGGGCTTTGTCTAGGGTTAGCAGGTCAAGCCTGCCTCTCTGTCTGCAACCCTCCCCTCTAAACAACCTATCCCCAAATTAGATTGTCTCTGTCTGGTTCCAGGTATTGTATGTATATATAAATGATGTTCTTGGGAAAGCAGCTATTCAGTCTCATAGTCTGCCTATGGACGACCTGAATATTGCTGACCCACCCACCACTCCGCTTGTGCATTGATTGTACCTTGTACACTGATTTTCATGTCATACATCAATGGCAGGCGGCACCCTTCGGGCTTCTACCCTGACCAACCACGTCAAACCCATGACCGCGTCATGGTGTGGCACACCTGGTCGCACCCAAGGCAAGCCAGCGCTACCTTGGTCCCAGGTCGGTCAGCGAGGAGGGCCTACCACTCACCATGACCACGTCATGGTAGTGGCACGTCTGGTCGCACCCAAGGCAAGCCAGCGCTACCTTGGTCCCAGATTTGGCCTGATGGGTACACCCTGTCACCAGGTTGCCGCCTGACCCCTTTTGGGCAAAACTGTTATCTGTCAATTAGTTTCAGGGGTTGAGGGAACTCATTTAGCGATATGCTACAGCATTAGGGAGTACATGTATGCATTAGCACGGAATGAGCATTCATACAGCATTAATAGCTTGATTAAGTACATGTAGCTGTAAAAGACCCTTTTTGAGCCAGTAGTACGTCTATCAGTTGGTTAATCAGAGGTTAGCAAAAGATGTCCTATTCCATGCATGTCCCATGTGGTGGTTTTCATCTTGGTGTAGCTCAGTGGCCATTGTACAGTGGGAAGAAATGAGTCTCTATTTGTGTGATTATGTGTATTTCTGTGTGTGTGTGTGTGTGTGTGTGTGCGTGTGTGTGTGCGTGTGTGTGTGCGTGTGTGCGTGTGTGTGTGTATTCAACTGTGTGTGGTAAAAATCGACTCTACTAAAGGTCACGACCATTCCTCTATGTGATTCCCTATTTAGACCCACTCTACCCATCCATTGCCATGCACTAGATGGGTGTTGTGCCTTGTGTGTGTGTGTATGTATGTGAGTGTGCATGTGTGTGTGCATGTGTGTGTGTGCCTGTGTGTGTCTGTGTGTGCATCTTTGTGTGTGTGTCTGCATGTATCGGTGTGTATCTGTGTGTCTCTGTGTCTCTGTGTGTGTCTTTGTGTATCTGTGTGAGTGTGTCTGTGAGTGCGTTTGTGTGTATGATGTGTGGTACCCTGTGGTACCCTGTGGTACCCTGTGGTACCCTGTGTTACCCTGTGGTACCCTGTGCATGTGTGCATTAACCTGTGTGTGGTAAAAATCCATGTGTCTGCGCATGTGTTTCTGTGTGTGTCTGTGTTTGTGTGTCTCTGTATCTCTGTGGGTCAGTTTATGTGTGTGTGTCTGTGTATGTCTGTGTGTGAGTTTGTGTGTGTGTCTGTGTGTTGTGTTGTCTTTGTGTAAGTGTTGTGCGTGTCTGTGTGTGGTCTGTGGTGTGTATGTGTGTGTGTCTGTGTGTGTGTATGTGGTGTGTCTGTGTGTGTATGTGTGTGTTGTCTGTGTGTGTCTGTGTGTGTGTAGTGTGTGTCTGTGTGTCTGTGGTGGGTAGTGTGTCGTGTGTGTCTGTGTGTGTGTATGTGTGTGTGTATGGGTGTGTATGTGTGTGTTGTGGGGGTATGTGTGTGTGTATGTGTGTGTGTCTGTGTGTGTGTATGTGGTGTTGGTGTGTGTGTGTGTGTGTGTCTGTGTGTGTGTATGTGTGGTGGTGTGTGTGGGTGTGTGTGTATGTGTGTGTGTGTTCTTGTGTGTGTCTGTGTGTGTGTCTGTGTGTGTGTATGTGTGGGTGTGTCTGGTGTGGTGTGTGTGTGTAGTGTGTGTGTCTGTGGTGTGTCTGTGTGTGTGTCTGTGTGTGTGTCTGTTGTGTGTGTCTGTGGGTGTCTGTGTGTGTTATGTGTGTGTGTCTGTGTGTGTGTGTATGTGTGTGTATGTGTGTGTCTGTGTGTTGTTTGTGTGTCTGTGTGGTGTCTGTGTGTGTGTGTGTGTGGTGTATGTGTGTGTGTATGTGTGTGTGGGTGTTGTGTGGTCTGTGTGGTGTCGTGTGTGTGTATGTGTGGTATGTGTGTGTGTTGGGTGTGTGTTGTGTGTGTGTTGTGTGTGTGTATGGTGTGTGTGTGGTGTATGTGTGTGTGTCTGTGTGTGTATGTGTGTGTGTCGTGTGTGTCGTGGTGTGTGGGTGTGTTGTGTGTGAGTTGTGTGGTCTGTGTGTGTGTGGTGTGGTCTGTGTGTGTGTCTGTTGTGTGTTGTGTGTGTATGTGGTGTGTGTCTGTGTGTGTGTCTGTGTGGGTGTATGTGTGTGTGTATGTGTGTGTCTGTGTTGTGTGTCTGTGTGTGTCTGTGTGTTGTGGTGTGTGTATGTGTGGTGTGGTGTTGTGTCTGTGTGTGTGTATGTGTGTGTTGTGTGGTGTCTGTGTGGGTATGTGTGTGTGTGTGTGGTAGTGTGTGTTGTGTGTGGGTGTGTGGTGTGTGGTCTGTGTGTGTGTGTGTGTGTTGTGTGGTGTGTTGTGGTGTGTATGTGTGTGTGTCTTGGGTGTGTGTTGTGGTGGTCTGTGTGTGTCTGTGTGTGTGTTGTGTGTGTATGTGTGTCTGTGTGTGTGGTGTTGTGGGTGTGTGTTGGTGGTGTATGTGTTGTGGTGGTGTGTGTGTCTGTGTGTGTTGTGTGTGTTGTGTGTGTGTCTGTGTGTGTCTGTGTGTGGTGTCTGTGTGGTGTCTGTGTGTGTGTCTGTGTGTGTGTCTGTGTGTGGGTCTGTGTGTGGGTGTTGTCTGTGTGTGTGTTGGTGTGTGTGTCTGTGTGTGTGTCTGGGTGTGTGTGTCTGTGTTGTGTGTGTCGTGGTGTGTCTGTGTGTGTGTCTGTGTCTGTGTCTGTGTATTTGCATGCTTTCTGTATGTGTGTACCTGTGCAGGTGTGTTTAACCTGTGTATGATAAAAATCCACCAAAGACCTCGACCATTCCTCTATGCAATTCCCTAGTTTGACCCCACTGTACCCATTCATTGCCATGCACACTACCCACGTGTTTCTTTCTGTGTTTGTGTGTGTGTCTGTATGTGTGTCTGTATGTGTGTTTGTATGTGTGTCTGTATGTGTCTATGTGCGTGTGTCTGTGTGTGTGCATTTGCATGCTTTCTGCATGTGTGTTACCCTGTGCATGTGTGTATTAACCTGATTAACTTGTATGTGGTAAAAATCCACTCTAAAAGTCTCGACCATTCCTCTATGCAATTCCCTAGTTTGACCCGACTCTCCCATCCATTGCCATGCACACTACATGTGGATGAGTGTCCATGTGTTTCTTTCTGTGTTTGTGTGTGTCTGTATGTGTGTCTGTATGTTGTCTGTGTGCATGTCTCTGTGTGTGTCTATAGATGTGTGTTGTCTTTGTGTATGTGTCTGTGCGTGTGTTTGTGCGTGTGTCTGTGTTTGTGCATTTGCATGATTTCTGTATGTGTGTTACCCTGTGCATGTGTGTATTAACCTGTGTGTGATAAGAATCCACTCTACGGCCCAAAGGTCTTAACCATTCCTCTATGCAATTTGCTAGTTTGACCAAGTGCTCTATCCATCCATTGCCATGCACACGGGATGAGTGTCCACGTGTTTCTTTATGTGTTTCTTTCTGTGTGTGTGTGGGCTTAACATAACCAATAACCATAATGGTCATACAGCCAAGCACAAATCAATCACACACACACACACACACACACACACACACACGCATACACACACACATACACACACCTATACACACACAGACCCATATACACACACCATACACACATCCATACACACACACACCATACACACACCCCATACACACACCATACACACACTCCATATACTCACACACACACCACACACACTCACACACCCATACACGCACACCCATACACAACCCTACCCCCCCACACATGCACACACACACCACACACACTCACACACCCATACACGCAAACCCATACACAACCCTACCCCCCCCCCCCCCCACACACGCACACACACAGAAACATATGAACACTTATGAATCACTCTACTGTGGCAAATAATTAAATATTCATGCAAATCTTAAAATAGGTTGACACCATGATGGATGACTGAAACATGGGACATGGAATTGGAGGGTTTTTGCTAAATTACAACAGATGCTGATGCCATGCGATGATGGTCGATCTAGACCCAACTGGACCCTAAAGTGTTATATGGATGTGTGTCTTTCAATACTGACTCTACGAACCAAATAAGACTTCTACATTTCTCTATGCAACTCTCGCTCTTCAATCAAAGCCCATCCATTGGTATGCTCAGTTAATCATGTGCTTGTGCTAAAGACTTGTGTTCAAAGTCATTTTGTGCCTGTTGTAATTTAGCAAAAGCCATCCAATTCCAGGTCCCATGTTTCAGTTTTCATCACGCTGTCAGCCTATTTTAAAATTTGCATGGATTTTAACTTATTTGCCAGGTAGTGATTCATGTGTGTATGTGTGTGTGTGTATGCATGTGTGGTGTGTGTGTATGAGGTGTGTATGGTGTGTGTGTGTGTGTGTGTGTGTGTGATTGATTGATTGATTGATTGATTTGTGCTTGGCTGTATGACCATTATGGTAATGTTAAGCCCACCCTCCTTCAGGCCATCAGGTGAATTGTGTTAACTACTCTTTGTAGGTAATTAAAATTCATTGTGTGGTGATTCCTTTGTCTGCTTAGGTTTCAGTGTACCAAATCCTTTATTGTACAGGCCTTTTTGATGTTAGCTAGCTGGGTATGCATTTTGTTTGCGAGGCTCAGATCCCAGACCAAAAATCAAGTCCACCAATCCAAATGGCAGTGAAGTCAAGAGCTTGCATCCAATCTACAGCCGAAACTACCCAAGTCTGTACAAAGATCCATGGTTCTCTCACAGGAGAAAAGTGCCACTAGCTGGCTCATGATCCTGCCGATCTCAGAACATGGTTTCACACTGTTCAAAGGTGCCTTTTGTGACACAATACACGGTGGCTTAAGAATAGGGGCGATGTAGACATTAGTAAATCAGGTAAAATTAATTATGCACTGTATTTAGCCTCATAAAACCATGGTAATTATTATTATTATTCATGGTAAATATATAAACCACTATATTCAAGATTCATGTGAATATCAATAATCCTGAATAATGTGTATTGTGTATTGTGCGGGCAACATATATAGGTTGCTTGGTAACCATAGTTTAGGCAGATGATATATTTGTGACTGTATTGTTAATATATTCCGTCCAGTTCAGCTCTAACCTGTCATCACGGTACAGTATACGTAATGGTAATATCAGTATTAAAATGGCCGCTGAGTGAACCTTGATGACTAAAAATGACTTTGGACACTATTAAAACAGGATGTAAAAGGCTAAAATACAGTCAAAAGTCTTCAGTGATGATTTTATGAACATCACAAATTATGGAAAACTTAACTTCTTTCACCAATACGCAGAAAAAATGACAAAAGTCATGAAAAAACACTGCTTTGTTTAAGATTTCTATACTTATCTATAGAAATGCAGTTACTTGAATGTGGACACTACTAAATGAGGACTAAAAATTTGTATTAAAGTTCAGAACGATATAAGGCAATGCCTTTGATCTCCCTGAATTCTGGAAAAATCAATATATGCATTTAATACTTATAGAGGACAAATAGTGTAAGTCACTCCATACATTTCAACGAGTGCTTGCGCGGAAAATTAACGGACGTTTGCAATTACGCGTCAGGAATACGTAATGAGCGCCCGAAATTGCTGGCAATGTCACTGCACTGATGTGTATTGGGGTCACTTACGGTGGCCGCGCCCCTAGACACTTGCGCCGCGCACTATTGAAGTTTGCACAGCGCACTTTATGAGGTTTCACTTGCATCATGCACCGCGCACTAATTGAGGTTTGCATCGCGCACTAATTGAGATTTGCACAGCGCACTGCTATGGCATGTGTGATTTGTTACCTTTTCTTTTTAATTAAAGCGCAGTCCACTCTAACGAATCCCTTCTTGTTCTTATGATGACGCAAAACAATCCAGAGATTGCGAGTATAAATAACCTAAATAAGCAAATATCACGGCAACGGTCTTATGTTGCCTCCAATACCGCACGATAAGTCCTGTATGTATGCGTACGGATTAGTCGTACGTACTACAACAAGCCCGCGTGATCCTCTGGATCGTTTTGCGGCATCATACGAAAAAGAAAGGAGTGGACGTACTGCGCTTTAATTTTAAAAAAGGTGACGTAAACCTAACAAATCAGACATCCCGCGCTGTGCAAACCTCGATTAGTACGCGGTGCAAACCTCGATTAGTGCGCGGTGCAAACCTCGATTAGTGCGCGGTGCAAACCTCGATTAGTGCGCGATGCAAACTCAACTAGTGTGCGGTGCATGATGCAAACCTCAAAAAGTGCGCGGTGTAAACTTCAATTAGTGCGCGGCGCAAGTGTCTCAGCGCGCGACCAACATGGCCGTCTTAGGTCACTCCCTCTTGCACCTGACACGTTTCACGTTCAATAGTGTCAGGATCAAGGGTAATACCGGTTTGAGCTGTTGTGGTTGTTACAGTAGTGGTCTCCATGAAGCAGATAGACACTTTACCTTGCTGCAGTTAAGATCCTGAACCACTGAATTAGACCATTGGTGCAAAATAGTACTCTGCATGGTAGCTTCAGAGATTTAAGCAGATGGTATATTGCATTGGCTCTGTGTGATGGCCGGGTTGTTTGTGGCTGATGATATTGCGTGGGTGGGGTAATCTCAGTCCTTATTCCTCAGAATATCACAATAATTGCCAACACTGAAAAATTACACTAATTTAAAGTTCTTTGTGATCACGGCTTATTGTAATTGAAGCCTGATCGTGAAGAACTTAGTGTCAAAGGCATTGGCAATTATTGCGGTACTCTGCCAGCAACATAGCGGTCAATTCGAAATAGCACAAGATGGAATGATTGAGGTTCTCAGAACTTGCAATTGCGCTAATAGGTTCTCAGAACACGATTTGGCTGCAGAAGTGTTTGGGGATGCATGGGACAATAAAGCCATCAATGTATAAAAAATAGCCACACAACTATCCCAACCTCTAAAAGAGGTTGTGGCCTATCGCTCAGCCTCACCATCATGGGGCTAAATGCCAGGGCAATTTTGGCCCAGCAGATGAGTCCCATCTGTGTATGAAGGAACACTCACACAATGTAGCTGCAATCCCACAGTAAACGATACGCGCCATACCCATTTTTGTGTACTTTATTGGTGTAAAAAAAAAAACAAAAAAAAACCTGTGGCTACAAACCACTACTAGCATCAAATAGTACCTTCAGTTTCCTTTACGAATCAGCTATGTTTTCAGCTTTTTGATTGTCCAGCTCGTAGAGAATCGCTTCTGCGCCGAAGAGGTGCGGAGAGACTAACCCGCTTTCAAGGCCCGTAGCTTTCCCTAACTATTAAACTACGCCACGTGGTGTGGTACAAATGGAAAAAAGATGTTCCTCTGTTTGTACGGTATTAAAATGGGGATTTGCACTTCCCGCTGTTTTTGTGTAAGCTCACGTTCTACAGTGGAAATCATGTCGTTAAAAGTTTTTGGGTGTGTTTTATTTACTGTTAATTTGAAGTTTTTTTTAATTAACATTATGAAGTATTGAAAATCTGACAACACAGTGTTATTGACCAAACATTTGTAAACAAGTACTGGAAATAAGGAAGTATCACGTGATTGACATGTCTTTTGATTTTTAGTGTCCCAGTCCGGATTTATAGCATATCTCTCAGATTTGAGGCAGCGGATGATAACAAAATTTGGTATATAAGAGAATAACAAAACTGCCCAACGTTTGGCTGAATCATATTTCAAACCCGGGAAATACTTTGTGTTTTTTCATGCGAGACACGTTTGTCCAGGTCGAAAAGTGTTTAGCATGCCATTTAGCATAGTGCGCGTTATATGCGACAGTAAATCGATTTTTATACCGAGGAATGGTTATTGTGCTATAGAAACCCATGTTTACGACGCAACAGTTAATTTTACTATCGAAATTCAGGTTGCAAACGCTGAGGCTTAAAAAAGCACGCCATTTTCCTGTGAATTTCATTAAAATTGTGACGTTATTGTTGCAGTTTCATAATATTGTGGCTGAAGACGGGAACGGTTTCAATCGCGAAAACGGTTCTTTTAAGAACCAAACATCAACCAGCGAAGAAAGGCAGCGAGCAAGTAAAGAGGCAAATCATATTTGGGCACGTTGAAGTGAAGAAAGGCTCCAAGAGGTAATCCCGAAGCTGCCGCTTTGAAGCGGGTGATCGGTCAGCGAAGCAAGTTCCTCAAAGAGCAGAAGGACGAATGCTAGTATCGCAGAGAGTGCAGCCAAGGAATTGGAGTCCCTCGCTGTACACATGCCACATGTGTCCGATAGGGATGCAAGAGCGCTTGCAGTACGAATGTACTACATAG
The DNA here is from genome assembly GCA_013339895.1 of Ephydatia muelleri. Taxonomy (NCBI): domain Eukaryota; kingdom Metazoa; phylum Porifera; class Demospongiae; order Spongillida; family Spongillidae; genus Ephydatia; species Ephydatia muelleri. The sequence continues at coordinate 5,364,425 of JABACO010000018.1, forward strand.
AGGTGTCCAACGGAATGTCTCCCACTGATGCCCTAACAAATGTGAATCATAATATTGTGGCTGAAGGAATGTTATTGTGGGTATGGGTTGAACTGTGGGCAAAAAAGTTTAAGGACGATTTCTACTGTAAAGGTCTTCGGTTGCCACGGACGTTGCTAAGGGCATGACATAATCATTTCATTAATGTGGGCCCGCAAACAACAGTGAACCCGCGACACAGTTAATTAATTGTCAGCTTCCTGGCTTTGAGTCAGTCTCAGTTGGTATTTTCCCAGTACTGTAATCTCTATAGCTCAGTTTTCAAATTCCTAGCGCTCCTGCATGCTCATAAATGCACCGTTGTCGCGGTATATAGACATGCAACCGAATCCGATTCAGTTGAACATATAACATTTTTAGCAGGTGCATATCAATTCTACTCCACATGCCACTTCATCTTGGTTCCAGGCGTGCACACTGATCTAGAAGCTCTACTACAGAGCCATCCTCCTTACATACTGATCAAGCTAATTCAGATACAGTACTTAGCAGCATATAAAGCTATCATGACACAGAATGGTACTCGAGTGAATTGTGAGGAATATGTGGAACTTTCTCTATACCACATGAACAGGTAAAATGGAGGGAGATTTGTATTAAGTACTGACACTTCTTTTAGATGAGATTTGCTTTGTTAATAAAAGTCTACAAGACAGCTATTGGAGCAACATATGTCCTACTGTTGATAACTGATGGGGAGCAGCTGTTAAATGAATCGAAATGTCCACTTTTGGAGCTTAACAAGACACTATTTGCTGTACTTGGTGGCAACATTCGGAAGGCAGTCAACATTGCTCACGAATGTACCAACACTTCAGTGTGTGTAGCCTCTAATGAAGGTGATATATTTCCCCATCACCCACTCCTCCTCCTCTGCCCCGTGCCCTCGTACGTGCGGCACCATATAAATCCTATGTGCCTTTTGTTTATTCATCAGACTTACAACAGTTTTGTCCAATTGACGACAAAAAGCTGCGAAACGGTATACAATAATTGATCGCTGTCAAGAGATACATGATATATGAATGGCGAGACAGAGTAGAATAGCATATGTACATATCAGCTTAAATCGTATCATTTTGAAAAGATTCTTGGGGTGCATATGTGCATTATACATGCACTGGTATATTAGTGCATGTATATGCATGTATCGTGCAATGCAGTTAAAGCGGTCTAATGGCCAGTACCACTGACTGCATCAAGGCATCTTTGCCTAGCCAATTATTCCATTGGATTCCCTTGCCACTCAGATCATAGGCTCGCTTTTGGTAAACGCCGTTGAGATTGGCATTGTAGCAGCTGTTGAACCACCATCCTGACGAGTAAACTTGGGCGCAGTTTGTTAGGAGCGAAGCGTCGTTGTCTTTATCGGGGGTAGAGAAGCTCTGGCCGTTGTGAATTGCAAAAGAATCACCGACAGTGGAAGATGCCTCGTACCCAGACACCTTTAGTTGGTAATTTAACGGCCATTCGGGAGCTAGGCTGAACTGACTGTACTTCGCGAACAGAGCGACATCGGTGCAACCGAAGCACGACAGTCCGACGTACAGTTCCATGTTGAAGTCGTTTGTGAGCAACACGATGTTGTCCAAGCCGAGCCAGAAATTGCCTTCCAAGTTTCCGAAACCCATCTTGTAGTCCACCCAGTCGCGATTGAAGTTTACAGTGCCGTCAACTCGACGCTGGATAACGGTCCATCCTCCTCCCTGCAGCGACATGTCGCAGTAAACCACTATGTTGCGCGTCGGGGTGGCAGAGTTGGAGGAACGAGGCATAATGTTGTACAGACCGCTCGTTCTGAAGCCGTCGTCATACAGCTGCTTGCAGTTTCTCGCTGGCATGACTGCAAAGAGGGAAATGAAAATATAGCAGATGAAGATTTATTTCGGTGTGTTATAGCGCATCGATTAACTTACAATTGCTGTTCAGTATATCTGTAGTTTGGTTCGGTGACTGACCCATAACGAGATCTATTGGTAGCGAACGGATTTGTCCAGTTTCGCATGCGATGAGGGTAAAGAGGAAGAAAATTTTCTGCATCTCTGGCACTTTCTTCTCTTCACTTTTACCTTCCAACTATTGTTATTCTACTGTTCCCGCGTTTATATCTACTACCCGATTTCTTCAGCACCCACACATCTGAAGCCGATGCGTTTGATTGTAAATCTGATACCAGTACTGTGCAATGCGTGGTATGATATATTGTGCGAACTTCAAAGCCTTGCTAGCAGCTCAAACAGTTAGAGTATTCCCTCAAGCATTTATAAGTTTTTTTTTCACGCAATAAATGTCCTATAGCTTCTTTTATAATGTCAGACCGTATGTCTGTTTTCCACGCACGTTGTCACTGACATGCAGACTGTTTGACGGTAAGGTTCGAATACAAACACGCTAGTTCTCTCCCCAGCTCTATGCACATATATAGCTTAATTGGCTCGTGGGATACACAGCAAAAAAACCCTCGCAATCATATTGAGTGATTTTGCTGTGGAAATCACCCACAAGATCATCAGATGATCTGCACTGACAAATCATTGAACACTTGGTCCATGAAATTTTGATACCAAAAAAAGTGCGCACCATATTCCCATAAAAGTTGTCACTCGCTACTTTTTTTTGCTAGCAACAGACAAAACGCAATGATCGCCGGTTCTAGATCTGTAATTAACTTTTCTTAGAAGAGCTCAGCTTGCCTTACAAAAGCTGACGAGCTGGATCTTCTCCCAGGATTTTAGCGGTATTGATGCGAACTGTCCTTTTTTTAAGCTACGCTTTAAAGTCACTGTATTTCGTTCTCAGAAGCGGTTTTTTTTTACTACAAATGATAGTTTAAGGACAGCAGAGCACATAAAGCAGCTTGAAATGTTTTCCAGCTAACAGATATGTGCTATGATCAAAGCCGCATGTAACGAGTGTATGAAATGGCACGGTATCAATCACATGCGAATATTGTTCACAAAACGTTGCTACACTGTTAAAAAAAAAGTGTGAAGGTCACCTATCGTCACCCGCAATACAATTGACGGTCACACGATATTCTATCATTGGGGTGAGATCACTCCAACGAGGAGCGCTTATATTGGTGTGAAGTAATTCGTGTGACTTCACTCCGCTATTCGTGTGACCTTCACTCCGCTATTCGTGTGACTTCAGTCCGTTACTCGCGATCGTGTGTGCATGACTTAATTCACACCGCTTACCATCTCCCAAATTCCACGTACTCCATGGTATTAAGTTTGGTCCAGACTAACTTTGAAATTCTCTCCTATATATACATTTATTCCAGAGGTGAGACATTACATATGTGTGTGTGTGTGCGTGCTTCAGCTCCTTTCTGGCACACTAGATTAGCAAGGAGCCGTACGGTAGAGCTATGGCCTCGCCCACAGGCAGAGATGAAGCAACGTTGATAATTGATTTGAATTTTCTCACGTGTGAGTTCTATTTTTAGGCATCGTCCTTTAAAATCGGAGGGGGCTTTCGTACACAGCCAAATTGTTACAGCTTTGAAACATATATGTATACTATAACAAACTGTATCATAACTGTTCAACATCTTGGGTCAGCTATGATAGCAAGAAATATCCTGATACATACATGTTCTTACATATTGTAACAGAATGTGCCCACATTCTGATACATACACTACAGTTTGTATCATACATGTAAGTACATATATGTATCGTAACTGTTAACATTTCTGTATCACATGCGGCAATACCATACATGGAATGTGTACAGAACGTGTAAGAGCACGTGACACGTTTTGTGAAAGATGGCGACTCGTAAGTATCTGCATATGTGCTCGATCTTGAACTATATATATCACTGCTAGTAACAATGCACGCGTGTTAATGAGTTGAAATTCTGCTCACAGCAGGCTTTTGTTGTGAGCCTTGTGCTGAAACCTTTCCGTGTAAAAGTCTATACACGCGACATCTGTGAGATGCGCAAGCAGTATGGGTTGAAGGAGATTGAAAATCCTTTGTTTCAATCCCAGCAGATGTATATAGGTAAGAATCGACAGTTGGGATCCTCTTATCAGCTTGACTTTTGTACAACATTAGGTATATGCCAGTTGAAGTGTTGCACACTAAACTGCTACATACTTGTAAGTATGTACTAAAGGAAATAATGTCAGGGCTGTCAAGAAGGCAAAAAGTGAAATTCTAGCAAGGGTCAAGGTGTATAACACCTCTGGGTTAAAAAAAAAAATGTATGGAAATGTTTGCCAGCACTCCAAGTCATTTGTTGGTAGGGATTTTAAAGGATGGACACAGATGGCAATGTTCATTGTCTAACTGAAGGACAGAAGAAAGTATATTATCCAAAGTAAGCAACTTTTGTTGACTTCATGCCAAAATAATCCTTTGTTTCAATCCCAGCAGGGTTTTCAAATAGCTTGCTGTGATTTCTTTTCCACCTCCCTGTACAATGTGTGGCAGAGACTTTGTCATAATTTTGTTGATGACTTAAAGGAGCACATGCCAGTACTGTTAAAGAAACCAAAAATCCAGATAATTCTTCACCTTTGGTGAGTCCATTCGTAATTATGGACCATGCTCTGCTTTCTCTGCTGAATGGTACTGTTACGTGCTGTGCAATTTTTAACAGTTATTTTTGGTGTACTATACATATAGGTTTGAATCTTTCAACTCAATGGTTACGCAACAATATATTTGGTAACAGGCTAGCCCCAATTCGTGACATAGCAGTGCGTTTTTCAACCTTACAACACCTGTGCTATATTTGTAATGATGGCACGCATAGTACTGAAAGGTACAAAAACTGTATGCATTTCTGAATTTTAATTCTTCTTGTATTTTTTCTAGATGTGGGGAGATGTGTCACAAAGGAGTTGTTTTTGTTTCACCTTGTATGCAGCATGTAATGTGTGGCATACCTATGATAGAACTGCATCAAGACCGTGCTATATACAAAGTCGGAGCACCTCGAAAGGCATGTTATCGTATTAGTGAAGCATTTCATGATACCATGATATTTTTAGGTAACACGACAAAAGTACACTCTATCAACATTGCCACTAAAAACTATTACAGGCAGTCAAACTACTACGCTTGGTGCTCTTCAGCTGCATGATTCCCAATTTGACATCAGACTTGAGGAGCTGACTACCAGTGATACAGTGCAGGAGGTCAAGGCTGTCATTTTCAAGGATTCAACTGTTGTGAATCTGGGAGAGTTCATCGAACTAGTCACTCCCTATGATCAGGTACATGCAGTGGCTGCACCAATACTGGTGGAGCTGACTTGTTGTATCATCCCTTTAGATGCAGTATGGACTTCTTCTAGCTACTTTCAACACTTCTTCTGACACCACACATTGTCTTGTTCAGGGCTTCCACTGATGGTCAGCCATTGCTCAATGAATAAGACTGTCCCTTGTTGACACAGTTTTCTGCACATCAAGTACCAACGTCTTGAGATCAGTTTCACTGGTTGTGCAAGAGTCATGCAATTTTGGTGTGTGCAAAGACAGGACACTGTGTGCAATGTATTGGTGCATTGTCATGACTGGAACAATCCTTTTTATTGCTACAATGTATTTTGTGTACATTAATATTAAATACAGTGAAATTCAATTATAAATACGTAGTGGATAAACATTTCCTTATATGGTTTACATATTTATGATACATATATGTAACATACATGAGCTACAGATATGTAAGAACATTATGTCCCAAACTGTAACTACATAAATGTGACATAAAATTTGTCAACAGAGTATGTAACAAACTGTGTTAACATAATTGTGACATACTCTGTTAACATATATGTACCACTTATGTTACATATCTGTATCAGAAAAAAACAATTTGGCTGTGTACTGACCAAGTTGCTTCCATTGGAAAGAAGGGCTGACCGTTGACTGATGGATTTTGATCGCTAACGTTGCAAAATGGTGACCGAGTGGATCGAACATGCGGCATAGACGCGATAGTTACAGTGGGCGCTGGAGAGCGAGTAAGTTGTGAAAGATTGTTCTTGTATATAACTTTAGGCAGTAGAGATCGTCTCTGCAAACTCAGAAGTACTTATCATTTAGCACTAGCTTGTTTTAAATAGGACATCTGTCTTTGCTGTTGATATTGGTGCGCGTGTATTGGAATCTTTTGACGTTAGGGGAGTTTTTCCGTTTGCGTGAGTGTGTAGAGCGTTTTATGCTTATATGTAGACCTAGTAAGAGGGTGTACGGTAGTTTGAAACGTATAGGCGTTACATAAAGCTTTCTTCCTTGGTCAGAATGAATAATATTAAGAATAGCAATCGAATCAACTCTCCTTTCTGATGTTAGGTTGGACACTGAAATTGCTTCTACCCACTTTTGCACGTTAATGTAGAAGGGCACAACAAATAATACTGGATTCTCGAGTACAATTTCAATAATGCCCATTGACAGACTGCTTCATGTTTCTTCAGCATGTGTGTAGTGAACTACAAGCTGACCGTTGGAACATGATCATGAGCAGGAGCCATCACTGAAACAAAAGCGGACCATAATGTGTGAGTGCGTGTCTGTGTATTATGTGCTTGTGGATTTTAACAGTGACCCTATCAATTAACTATTCTGTATGAAGCTGTGTGTGTGTGTTGAGAAGATCTGTGTGTGAGTATTTGAGTAAAATTAGTGCAAAGCAAAGTTAATTCTTGTCAGGGAGACCTTGGGCGACAATCAAAAAAGGTATTATACAAGGAGCGATGTGTGGGGGTTTAAATTCATTCTTGTCATACGCATGCAGCTTGTGTGTTTTTGTGGAGAGGTGGGTTACCTCCAAATAATGCTAATTCAACTCTAGAGTTGAAATCAATGGGTCTCGAATTGAAAGCTATTAAACCTAATTATTGGATCACATGAATTAGACTTCACCTAATGTCTGTGTGTGTTGTGTGCTTGTTGATTTTAAAACTGATCCTATCAATTAAAAATCCTGTATTAAGCTCTGTGTGTTGTGTGTGTGTGTGGTGTGTGTGTGTGTGTGTGTGTGTGTGTGTGTGTCTTGTTTGGACCTTTTGTATTTGGGAGCTACGAAAATACATCATATAAATTGAAATGCAAGGGTCTCTGTAAAACCAGAATTATTGCATCACATGACTAACTTCTAACCTTTTGTGACCTTATCAATAACTATCATGATTTTTTTCACATTTTTTATTACATAGTACCTCTTGGGTTGAGCCTAGTTTGAAGATTCTAGCTTCATACAGTGTTTCTGCATTTTTTATGTAATTGTCTGAAGGGGTCATTCTATAGCAGATCACCCAATGACCCCTTGTTTAAAACACTGCACCCTCTCAGATTTAGATGAAATTTGATATATATGTTTTATATGATTGGGAAAGTTACCACACCAATTATCACCTTTTGTCATGAATTAGATTAGGAGATAATGGAGTTTTAAATTTTATTAACCATTCTGACCCCTCAATGCTTGTCCCTTCCTTTCTTTTTAACCAAAGGTCCAAACATAACATGTAAGGTATCATTTTAAAGCTCATAGCATGGCAAATCTCATAGTGTTTAAATGTAATCATTATGTTAATAAAAGTGACTGTTACAGTGCAATGAAATATTTAACCTTGTATTGCTCAAAAAGGATAGTTAGTTAATTAAAATGCCACCATTCCCCACAAAGCCCTATCAATCTTTTTAGTACAGGATAAAAAAATAGGATGGCAAATCATACTGTTAACAGACTATGCGTATTGGTAGAAAGACTTTGTTGTTTAAAACGTGGGTTCTGTGGCATTGTAAGGCTTCAAGTGTTAATATATTCATGAATGCGGTGTTCAATGTAAACAGAACAGAGGCGCATGAAACCTTACTTTGGCTAATCAACTCCTGAACGCTTCCTGTCTTGCATGCAACGCATAATGTCGGGTACTTCGCATCTAAAATCCTGCAGCTTCGGAACCCTCGGGAAGTGCTTTGCGATCGCGTATACTAAAGTTCAAAGGGTGCGCAACGTTACCAGTGATGAGATCGAGCTGCTATCGTTGCGTTCCAAGTTGGCTTCGACGGATATTCGTGACATATGCTCGCATCACGAGCAAGTGTACTTGCACAAGTACTCCGAGCTACAGAAAAAGTGCTGCAATGCCTTTGATCTGCACAGAGACAGAAAGCCAAGGAAGAAGTCACTACGTGCGATCACTATTGAGTGTAGGGCAAGTGCACTGGAAATGGGCATCTCGCTGGTGCCAGGAGAGAAGCTATGTCCATTGTGCAGGACGCACCTGCAGAAATTGTCGGTCCAGGCCCCTGAAGAGCTCCCAACGGTTGTAGATGTACCTTTTCCTGGTCCTGGTCCATCAACATCAGGTTTGAATGAAGAGCTCCCTACAGCTATGTCTGCTTCAACTGAATCAACTTCAGATAACAGTGTCGCTCATGTGATTGATACTGATGAAGTTATTCAGTATTTAAACCTAAGCCCTGTGAAACTTGGTAAGGCAAGAAGTACGTGTAATAAGGGCAGTTGTGTAGATTTATTCATTTATTGCAGGTGGTCTGAGCAGTACTCAGCGGTTACATCGAGCTCAAGACAAGTTTCACAAGGCATCAGCTGTCCTCAAGAGAAGGCTGGAGGAGTCTTACCAGACATCATTTGAAGGTCTAGAGGAGCCTGATGCAAAGAAAGCCAAGGAAGATGCTGATGAACTTTCTTTGTACAGACATCTGATGGAAAGTCTGAAAGACAAGTTCCATCAGAGTAAGTCGTACCAAGAGAAGCTACAGATACTTACATTGTCACCATTCACTATTGAACAAACTCAGCACTTCTTCAGTACCACCAACTACATGGTGAAGAAGAGTAGGAAGCTGAGGGAGATGAATGGTGTTATGTCTGTTCCTCAAAAGATGTCGAAAGGTAGAAAGCTAACAGAGGAACTGAAGGCTGATGTGGCAGCATTCTACGAGTCAGATGAAGTTTCACGATTGTGCCCAGGGAGGAAGGATTCAGTGAGCGTTAGACTGCCCAGTGGTGAAAAAGGAAGGAAGCAAAAACGACTTGTCCTTGCCAACCTCAAGGAGTTATACTCTGCCTTCAAGGAGACACACCCTGATTCTAAAGTGGGGTTTTCAACCTTTGCTTCTCTTCGTCCTCCATATTGTGTTTTGGCTGGTTCACCAGGCACTCACTCTGTTTGTGTGTGTGTTCACCATCAGAACCCCAAACTCATGCTTCAGTCCCTCACTAAAGAGCTGGATCTTACTGAGTGCATGAAGGCAGCTGTATGTGATATGGCATCTGAAAAATGCATGATGCAAGAGTGCAAGTCATGTCCTGGAAAGGAAGGTGTGGTGAATCTTTTGAGCTCATTGGAGGAGTTGGATCTTTCAGAGGATATCACCTACCGGCAGTGGATGACCACTGACAGATGTACACTGCTGACAGTCACTGAAAGTGTAGAGAGCTTTATAGAATCACTAGCTGAGAAGGTCGTTCTTCTCACCAGGCACCACCATGTCGCTCAAATGCAAACCCAGTATTTGAAGAAACTGAAGGAAACCATTCCTACTTCTGAGTGCATCATCGTAGGGGACTTCTCTGAGAATTTCTCCTTTGTGGTACAGGATGCAGCTCAAGGGTATCACTGGGAAAACACACAGGCAACACTGCACCCTTTTGTTGTGTACGTCCGAAATGGAGATGGTTCCCTTGGAGTTGACAGCCACTGCATTATCAGTGATTCAACTCAGCATACAACCAGCACTGTGTATGCCTTTCTGAAAACGTTATTAGAGGGCCTGAAAGTAAAGTATCCAGCCATCAAAAAGGTCCACTACTTTTCTGATGGCTGTGCAGGCCAGTATAAAAATCGTTTCAATTTAATAAACCTCTGTTTCCACCAAGAAGACTTTGGGTTGCTGGCTGAGTGGAACTTTTTTGCGACCTCACACGGCAAGACTGCTTGTGATGGAATAGGGGGTACTGCTAAGCGCCTCACACTAAAAGCCAGCCTACAACGTCCTGTATCCAACCAGATCATTAATCCTCGTGATATGTTCTCATTTTGTAGTGAGAACATTTCGGGAATACAATTTTACTTTGTTTCCAAAGAAGCAGTCGTGGAAGCAGAGGCATCCCTAGAGGAGCGATTCAGGACTAGCCGTACCATAAAGGGAACTCAGAGATATCATCGCTACATTCCACAGTCCACTAGCACCTTAGCAGTTCATGAAATCTCCTCAGGAGAGAGGACTGCTGTGGTCAGTGTCATGGAATCACTGCAGGTTGATACCTCTGATGTGACCAAGGGCAGCTACATCGCATGCATGTATGAGGAAGAGGTCTGGTATGGGCTAGTGGAGGAGATATCTGAGGAGTTTGGGGATTTTTTAATAAAGTTCATGCATCCTAGTGTTGGAGGTAGGAGGTTTGTTTTTCCTGAAAAGGATGACACTTGCTGGGTTCGTGAAAGTGACATACTTTGCACTATTGAGTCCCCAAATCTTACCAGTGGAAGAGGAGGGTACTCCATTTCAGAGGAATCAAAGTCCAAGGCTGAAAAGGCTCATACGTTGTGGGAGAGAACTCTGAAGTAGAACTGTAACAGCCCACCTATTTACCTTTTGCAATTATATGTAATTTTTATAGGTATTTTCCCAATTTTTTGAGTAAGTGGTTACTAGTTTTTAAAAGGGAACAAAAATGTTATGATTTGCCACCAAAGTTTTTTAATTATCTCATGTTGCAAGGGTAGGGCTTAGTGGGGAATGGAGGCATTTTTAATAACTAACTATCCTTTTTGAGCAATACAAGGTTAAATATTTCATTGCACTGTAACAATCACTTATATTAACATAATGATTAAATTCAAACATTGTGAGATTTGGCATGCTATGAGCTTTAAAATGATACCTTACATGTTATGTTTGGACCTTTGGTTAAAAAGAAAGGAGGGGACAAGCATTGAGGGGTCAGAATGGTTAATAAAAATAAAAACTTTATTATCTCCTAATCTAATTCATGAAAAAAGGTGATAATTGGTGTGGTAACTTTCCCAATCATATAAAACATATATACCAAATTTCATCTAAATCTGAGAGGGTGCAGTGTTATTGACTGGGTGATCTGACATAGAATGACCCGAAGTCGATAATGTTGGGCACCATGATATATTAAAGTTTTTGGGCTTTTGATGTCACTGGTCTTTTATGTAACTCGCATGGAGGGCTAGAGTCTTTGGGATGACTCCATATCGATTCACCTTCTGGTCATGGGTTGAAATCGTGAACTGATAACGACAGGTACTAGTAGTGCGCCTGGCAGCCACAGCAGGCCGTATTGGTAATACTTCTTGGTACCTGTAAGTGCACGCTACACCAAGCCAGTCTGAATCTCTAGTCAGTTAGTGGTGGAAATGATTGGATCAAGAACTAATGTGTTGGAAGGCAATGATGCATCACAAAAAGATGGTTTGATCAGAATAGGATAAATCATTCCCTGGCGATCTCTTCTAGGTGCCCATATTTTGCTATAACTTCGTCATTCTGGTAGGATTATTGAATAAAGACACCTAGAATGGCATGTGCATGCGACTGTATCGTAGGTACTTGGTTACAAACTTGTGCATTTAGACGTGGTTGGTGCATTTGTTGCAAGATTACACATTTCACAAGCCACTTTGATACCAACTCGCAGATGTACGAAATGCAAGAGTGCATTTGGCACATTACAAGTGGTTCAAAACTCAAGTAGAGAGATTATGAAACTAACATCACTGGAGGTACCTACGTCTCTTTTGCGACAACCACAGGATGGCAATTCCAATTCCCAATCGCGTATAAACAGACCTGTGATGTCAAACAACACAAACCCCAAAAGGGTGCAGAAGCCATGCATTATCTTGAATTTGTCTTGATTATAGTAGCAGCTAAAAAAAGAAAAAGTAGTCAAACGAACTTCATTTTGCTGTTGTTTACAATGAATTTTCCCATGAAAGTACCATTAACTATTCCGTATCAAGCCTTGTTGTGCATGTGTGTGTGTGTGTGTGTGAATGCTTTTGTTTGTTTGGAGCTTGTGCATTTTTGTGAGAGCTATGAAAATACATAATTAAGGTTGAACTTCATATCAAAAAACAATCGCACACATGAAGTCATTCATTATATACAAATAGACACAACTACAATATTATGTATGTCAGAAAGCAATAAAAATCAGGAAAACAGAAATGGAAAAAGTGCTTATCATTATCACCCATATTTTCAAACGTAGTCAATTCTAATTGCTACGCAACTGTTCATTGAATATAATTATGATTCCCACACCCAGTGTCCTAAACCATGCGCTGTTGTGTCTGGAACTCCTCCCCCCAAACTGCAGCTTTTCAACCTGAATGCAGATATAATTAAGAGTACATGTTGAGCATTCATGCAACATTAGCACTTGACCTGCAATCTATGTCATTCAGAACCCTGACCTCTCATTACATTCTTGTATTTGGAGTTCGTTTTTTCCACCACAAAGTGAGTCTCATTACCTCACCCATGTGTCCTTCATGAGCACATACACATTGCTGTATCTGATACACAACATCTGAAAGACAAGCTTGAAATCTCTATCTAACACTCCCTCCTCCGCTTCATTTTTTCCTATTTACCAACAATAGTGTGTGAAGAGGCGTTGCCTGCATTCAAGGGACTGTGGATCGGGTGATTGCTCTGGTTCACTGCAAGCTAGGGAGATGATGGAGGTATGTGGTAGACAGAGGGGAGATGAGGATGTGAACTCACAGCTAACACTGATTGCAAAGGTTCAATTCCACTAGTGAAGGTGTTATTCAGTAGTATTCTCAATGGCTTCATAGATATAACCATGTCAAAGGTACTCCCCCTCCCTCCCTCCCCAGATTAGTGTCTAGTTCAAAGCATAGGAGGATTGACATACAGTAGTACAAAACAAATGACACACAATTGTGATATGACTCACTGTTGCATTTGCATCCATGTGTATGAGTGAAGTAGCATCATTTTTCATTGCGTAGGGTCAGCTGAACAATTCAGTTTCACAGAGAAAGCTGTATCCAAGAGGGACGGTAAGTCAAACTGCATACTTTTATCTTCACCTCCCACACCTATTTCAGGCTAATCTTCTGAGCCCTGGCGTCTCATATCATGACGTTCAAGCCCCACCAGGTTGATGGTTATAACCTTGTGAGGACATTTGCAGCTGTCCGTACAGCCAGGATGGGCAAGGTGGGTGTGGTCAAGTATTAAGTGCACTGTGCTGTTGTTGCTAAACCTGCCACTCTACTTCCTTTTGGACTAGCTGGTTCCATGCCATCATTCCAGGAGCATGGCAGAAACCATCATTGGACATTATTTGGGTACGTCCAAGTGTATGTATTTGTTTGGGTGGTAGGTGCATTAATATTAAATTTATACAGACCCATTCATGTGTAACCAGTTAAACTCCAGCCGATTTTGATTTCAGTGTTATTTATTAATACAGAAAAAGAATGGTTTGAAGATTGACTGAACAGCAACATGGATGTGTGTGGGACACAGGCCTGTCATACAGCCTCCATGAAGGAACACTTGCTATTTTGTGTTATAAACATTTATTTTCATACTGTGTTATTATTTTTGTTTGACTTTATATAATTATAATTCTGGTTATTAATACTGGCTCTGCGATGGAATGAAATCACCCATTAGACGGTGTGAAATCACCACTTTTTTAAGAGTTATTACACCCGTTTATATATTCGGTGCGAAGGTCACCTGATTTGGAGTACCTATTGGCTGCCAGCCGTCACACCACAAAATGGGTGACCTTCACACTTTTTTTTTTGCAGTATATCGTTAAACATGCGTGTAAACACACAATAGGGTGTCTACAAAAAGCTTATCCCAAGACAGGATGACGTAAATGTAAACAAGAACATCATTTGAGACTAATAATGGCTGCCCGTGGATGCAAGCACAAAAAGCACGGCGCGACAGTGTACCGTATGCAGCCTTGTATATTGCACCCATACTAATCGATACTCGTCTGCACTCGACACGTGGGCAGTTTTTCATACGTCACGAATGCGGCGCCATGTATACGTCTCAGAACGAACACTTCGCTTATACGTATGATATCGCGGTCTGCATATGACATTCGTCATCACCTGTCTGCATACTTCAGATGAACGCGTGCAGACTCTGTACACGTCATGTATTCGAATTGTTTCAAATCCATTTTCTGTTCTGCATACTTGAAGGCTAGTGCTTAAACCCTGAACCACGCCAGCAATAATTCAGAATTTAACGGCAAACTTTAATCAAATTACAGCTGAAATACAACTTGGTCAAAAAATAAACAGGTATAGTTTCAAGCTGGCGATCAAAGTCTCCATCACATCCTGCTGATGTAGTTAGAAGGGCACTCTCCGCCTAGCAGAGGCCTCTTGGAAGGCGAGCACGAGCCTCTACTACTCTCGCGGCACTTGTCGACGGTTTCCTTAGCACACGCTAAAATATTACAGAGGTTATGCACAAAGAACTCAGCATTTACTTACTCTCTGACCGCGGTGGTAGCTAGCTTATGCTTTACAATGCTATCGTCGTCATCCCCTTGGTTGGCAATGCAGCGAAACGTTTACATTTGGCCGTAGTACACCCTGGCGTCGGCTCAAGAGCTGTGGTCAGAAATGAAAGTCATAGCATGCCTACTCTGTACCTGCGTTTCTTCTTTTGCCGGGGTTGGTCACTTCCACCCTTTCAGTCTCGATGTACTACTCGCTTAAATATCTCCTGACCCTGAAGTTATTGGCACGCGCACATAATCCACATGCACATATACAACGTACTATGCTCTTCGCGTAATGGCGTTCTATTGGTCGGCACTGTGCTGAAGAGAACAAACATGACGTAAGCATGTAAACCTTTGTGACAACTTGAAACGCCGCCTAACTGCATCTACTGAATCACACACTTGTCCTGGTTTGACACAAGCAACACCTACAGTGTAAACACGCACAACTTACCAGGCCTAGACTTCTTAAGTCCGTTTGGTATGCCTTTATAACCTCCGCCTGTCACCCGCGTTGTCCGAAACTCTTTATCTTGCACAGTTGCACCTCACTGATTCGTCAGCTATATAGTGATCAAAATCAACAATCCAATTTCTCTTACGTTGGGAACGGCTCCATTAGTACTGTCTCCACAGATAGCCCAGTAGTCCAACTTTCCTTTCCTCCTATTTCGTTGGGAACTCAACCAAGTTACCTATTTTTGTTTCCTTTGCTCGATCGTGCGTCGTCACCTCCACTAATGACCAACACGTGCAAAACTTAAAACCGAGCATGCGCAGATGATATCAAAATTAATTACTCAAATAGGCCTACAGGCTACACCCGCTAGAAATAGTCACAGATGTAGGTATCAGAAGTTTACAATGATTATAGGGATCCAATAACTTACCTGTGAGTACGCGACTCGGTCGAGGTAATTATAGTAGCCACACTCATATGAATGCGTTTTCATGGGTGTGGTTAAAACGGCCTATATTTCTATTTATTGCGCACTATCGTAATTTACGGGCTAAAGTGCCGCTCGCGATATGGGTGCGATACGCAGCCGATACTTAGCCCCAACAATACCCATCTGCACACTGCACTGGATATTGACATATCTAGGTACGAGTATGTATATTGGTCCGCACACGTGCATGTCTGGATATGTATCTGCATACCATGGCGTGGGCAAACTCTGCATATTACTGCATACGATACTATGTCACGCAGTGAAGGGAGTATGCAAGAGGTGTAATTCTGGACTATGCAGCGCTTGTTGCATGTGTTTAAAGTGTATGGGACATCCTAGGAAGAATGAAGATGAACAACGCCCCCAGTGAGTCATGGCAAAGCGTCATACTAAAACCCCAGCCCGATTCCTGAACAGGACTCAGATATGATGCTTCTTGATCCCGTTGTTACACTTGGAAGTCATAAATCATTGACAGGTACTGGATCATCAGATCAAATTGGACCTCCTCAGTCTTTGGAAGCACCATTACTAAACTATGCCAAAGCACAAAGTGTTAAGCCATTAGATATATCGTCACCAACCAACATCCAATGTGTGCTTAGTCAGCTGGGTATTGTGGAGAAGAGTGCTGTACTGGATGTGAGGAGACTTCCAAGCATTGATGATAGGAAAAAGGCTCATACTAAGGCAGACATCACTGGAAAGGTATTTGCAACCCTCCTGGAACGTGTCTTCAGTCGAATAGTCACTGGAGTGCTGAAGATGCTTCTGCCAGCATGGCATGTATCTGATAAGATGTGGAAGCAAATGATTCACATTCCAATTGAAAATGCCACTGAAGACATTGATGATGAAGGTAATGTCATACCACCCATCACAGCTGATGCTTCTAAGCAACTGTGTGATGTTTGCTACAAGCATAGCACTGTCAGTTGTCCAATGTGAAGCTACCACTTCCATTGATGCTCGATCTTTACTAGCCCAGCTAAAGGATCTGCCTCTTGAATATGTTCAGGAGGTACTAGCCAAGGTTGGAGGGAAATCGTCAAAGGCAACAATGAAGCGCATCATGTTCCAGGCGAAAGTGGATGCCAAGTATCTTCACTGCGGTCTTCAACTTGTTCCTTTTTTTCAAACCCATCAAGGGATGAAGGATGAAGTAGTGAAATTGGCAGTGGAAACCGTGTATAATTATGTATCACCCTTGGCTTGGCTAGTAAAAAGAGGACCTGCTACATCATGTAAATAGAAGGACTTGAAACTATTTGTGCAATGAAATCACTTGTACTGAACGTGATGTGTATAAGGAGTATGCTGAAAATCATAAGATCCGATTTCCTGATCTCCCACACAGGAAGGAGTCTTTCTTTTGTGAGATTGCCAGACACATCACCGGAGGTGGAAAAAAACAATCTGCTCGAGCTGGGGTTGATTATATAAATAGAAACTTTCATACTGACAATTTTGAACTCGTGGATAAGGTTATTGATATGATTGCCCCTGCTTCAGATTCTGACCAGATGCTGAGATGAGTGAGATCGCAACTGCTTCTTCAGAGATCCACAGTTTTTTTTCCTTCCTCTCCTATACATATTCACTGCATGTACATGAAGGAGTTATCCATCACTATGAGTCTAAGGGTAGTTGCCAACAGCATCAATGTCATCAGATCTCTGATGAAGAGAGGAAAGTTTTCAATTATATCAAAGTGTTTCAAATTTAGCAGATGATCCTAATTTGTTTCAGGATACCAAGTCACAGCTGATTACATCCATAAAAGCTCAGATGGATATGTGTGCCTTGATTGCAGGGCAAATAAGCAACACTGAAGACAGGACAGTGACAACTCATTCTCCCGAATATACTCTGGATCTTGTTGAGCATCATGCCCCATGTACTGATTCAGCCACAGATGTATGTGGCCTGAATGAGTGCGAAGCATGCAGGTGCTCATTCCTTTTCTATGATCAACTAAGGCAATCTGCCTTGATGAGATTCTCAGATGATAGCAAGCAGGATGTACTTGATATTCTTCTAACTATCCATCAATGTGAAAGGCGTACATATAGATACATGGCCCATGTGGTCCAGGATGTCCAACAGCAATATCTCATGAAGAAGGTGCGACACAGCATGGGTGCAGACACAGTATATATTGCATTTGACTTTAAACAAAAGTTTTGGAGCTGTGGATTCCGGGAAGGTGGCGATGCCTAAAAGGAACACAGTGGTTTGGTATGGTGGCTTTTGTTAAGAACACAACTGATGCTCACATTTGTCAGGAAGACACTTTGAGGGATAATGGGCGGAAGGTGACAAGATAGACATTTTGGAGGGTGATGAGGTGGAGAGTTTGGAGGGTAATGAGGTGGAGAGTTTGGAGGGTGATAAGGTGGAGAGTTTGGAGGGTAATGAGGTGGAGAGTTTGAAGGGTGATAAGGTGGAGAGTTTGGAGGGTGATGAGGTGGAGAGTTTGGAGGGCAATGAGGTGGAGAGTTTGAAGGTGATGAGATGGAGAGTTCAGACATTGACCAGATGGATGATTTAGAGGGTGAGGTAGTAGAGGGCTTGGTGGAGAAGATGGATCATTTTGGGGATGAAGTGGAAGGGTTGTGGGATGAGATAGAGGGTTTGGTTGATGAGGTGGAGAATTTTGGAGATGATGTGGAGAGTTTGGGGAATGATGAGATTGCATGCTCAGTGGATGACGACACAGAAGGCGTAAAGGATGTGCAGATGGAGGGAAAAGAGCAAGAGTTTGAGAGCACAAATGAAGTCAGTTACAAGTTGTGTGAATTTAAGTTCGAGATGCAGTGAATGATCATGAGAGTGATACTATGCTTCACTTTGTGGACTGTATTGTCCAAGATGATGAGAAGAGCGATTGTTTTGTTACCTTGTCTTGTTTGGAAGCTTGGTTTCATGCCCTACATCGGCGTTTCCCTCACCTAAAGAAAGTCATCCTGCAGAGTGACACTGCCAAAAACTTATCTGGCAAAGACATGAAGATGTTTGTGCATCAAGTTGTTTCATCAACAGGAATAAAGCTGCTTGCATTTTACCACAATGAAGCAGCAGCAGGAAAGGATGTATGTGACACCCACTTTGCCCACCAACAAGCAAGGGTGGATGCCTACATTTCGGAAGGCGATAGTGGAAGGTTTTAGCATCTAAACAGTTAGCAGTTGCTCTTAGTACAAAACGTGTGAAAAACACCGTAAACCTAAACAGGATGCTCCTTTCAGGTCGACTAAAGGCGGCTGCACACGGAGTACGTAACTTTACGCAACTTTACGCAACGTTACGCAAGCTTTATGCAAGTAATTCACACGTATACGTAACTTAGATATACGCTTCTACGTAACGGTACGCAAGGTGTACTTTACATAACTTTCTGGATAGGAAATGTTTCTATTTTTTCGCAAATTTTGGTGCGTTTTATTTAGAAACATTTGTTTCATGGATGACGAAACACTGATAAACAAAGTTAAAGAGCACCCTTGTCTCTACAACACCAAGCTCTCTGATTACAAAGTGTTGCTTAAGAAGGAGAATGCTTGGAAGGCTATTTCTACAGCTGTCAAAGCATCAGGTAAAGTAATACAAGTAAATAAAAACATTCTCTAACGAGAAAGTTGTTGGTATATAGGATTGACCAATGGTGGTGTAAAAAGCACGGAAACAAGAGTGACAGAAATTTGACTGGAAAATTGAAATAGGCCTATATTTAGCCCATTACTCAGGCATGTACTGTTAACAACGTTAGTGTGCTAAATATAGGCCTATTTCAATTTTCCAGTCAAATTTCTGTCACTCTTGTTTCCGTGCTTTTTACACCACCATTGGTCAATCCTATATACCAACAACTTTCTCGTTAGAGAATGTTTTTATTTACTTGTTTCATTAGTTTTTTCCTCTGGCGTCTTTATAAGTGGTCACAAATTGATTTTAATTTTCAAAGGGAGGGAGGGAGGTTTAACATTTTAATAATAGAAATTATATGTATATCTATAGGAGTTCTAAATGTTATTTACTGTTCGGCCTTGTCCTCTATGTCTCCCCCAGCCTCTTCTATGGCCGCGGCGGCCTGGTTCTGGCCATGGGAGCCATGTGGGTGGTGGTGGCAGCGGCCAGGGGGGCAGCAGGCGAAGTGGTGGTGGGGGCACTGGTGTCAATACTGCTAGTGCCGGTAGTGGGGCTGGTGCAGGTAGCAATGCTCCTGCCTCTGCTGGTGGCGGCAGCTCTGCTGCTACTGCTGGTGGCGGTGGGGGCAGCTCTGCTGCTACTGCTGGTGGCGGTGGGGGCAGCTCTGCTGCTGCTGCTGGTGGGGGCACTGCTACTGCTGGTGTAGGCGGGCAGCGCTGCAGCTGATTGTAGTCAAAACATTGTGTCAAAAGCTTTTTTTACATCAGATAAGGAAGCCTTTTTGTGCATCAGATTAAGGATGACACCCCAATATTCCATAGACAGGTCACAAAGGACAGTTGAGTCACCATGCATGCTTTACATGTGAAGTGAATGGCAGATCCCTTACATGCGTGCTGTACACATGTTGCATGCACATCTTCCTATAGCTTTTTAATGCTAGTGCAATACAACATGCCATCACATACCTTTGGGTGGTAGTGGTAGTTCGGTGACCCCTGCGATACCGCTTCCTCTCGGGTAGCTCTGCTGCTGCTGGCGGTGGGGGCAGCTCTCTGCTGCTGGTGGTGGGGGTGGGGGCAGCTCTGCTGCTGCTGGTGGTGGGGGCAGCTCTGCTGCTGCTGGTGGTGGGGGTACCGCTGCTGCTACTAACTAATGTACAATGTAACAGACACAGATGCATGCACAAATAACCTTTTGTACAAACATTGACCTTTACCAGGGAACTGGGAAGCCTTACTGTACATCTGATAATATGCATGCAAGCGTACAAGAAATGTGTTAATGTGTGCATGACAGGAAGCCATGGGCAACTTACATTAGCACGTAAGAAAGCAGCCTTTAAACTTTAGACTTTTAATGCTACATACAGCATGCTATTTATAACATACCTTTGGGTGGTAGTGGTAGTTCTACGACCCTTCCAATACCGACTCCTTCTAGCTGCCTTAATGGTAGCTGAATTGCCCCTGTATATCCGCCTATTAGCAGCACGGTTCTCCTCGACGCCCTCTCGATATCGCTGCCTTTTAGCAGCACGGTTCTCCTCGACGCCCTCTTGATATCGCTGCCTTTTAGCAGCACGGTTCTCCTCGACGCCCTCTTGATATCGCTGCCTTTTAGCAGCACGGTTCTCCTCGACGCCCTCTTGATATCGCTGCCTTTTAGCAGCACGGTTCTCCTCGACGTCCTCTTGATATCGCTGCCTTTTAGCAGCACGCTTAGATACAGCATTTGCGTTGTAGGTGTCGCGTACAGAGGCCTTCTTCTTTTCAGGGTCGGCCTTGTAGGTGTCGTGTACAGAGGCCTTCTTCTTTTCTGGGTCGGCCTTGTAGGTGTCGCGTACAGAGGCCTTCTTCTTTTCAGGGTCGGCCTTGTAGCGCGCTCGGGCTTTAGCCTTGTTCTCTTGTGATAAAATATCTTCTCGTTTTTGGAGGTATTCCGCTCGTTGCTTAGATCTCTTCTTTTGATTACGCGAAGGCATTTTAAGAAAAAAAACTTCACTAGCCAAAGTAAGTAACGACTAAACTGCGATAGGAACACCAAATAAATTTAGTGCCTGTTGGAGTATTTATACTCCCTAAAATTATACATTTTATTAAGAACTTGCTAGAACTTGCTAGATGGCCATAGAACTTGCAACCAAATAAGGTATTTCTCGCTGTAGTTTCTTTCTAGATGTGATATGTGTCCAAATGACATGCTAGGATAACGTGCCGGTAAATTCTGAAGAGATTGGTACTATTGTCGTTCTTTAAAACCGTTCGTAGCTCGAGTTATACCTTCCTAAGGAAGAAGAAGAAGACGACGACGACGAACAATTTTTTTGGGAATGGGCACGAGAAGCAGGTTCTTTGTTTGTCTGGAAGCGCATAGTTTAATGACATGAAACTAGCATGAAAACGTAGATCTTGGTGTTGTCGTTCGATTGCTGCAACGAGATAAGTGATCCGTTTCTCCGTTGTCCCTCCCGACGCGATTTAAAAAGTTTAATGACATTCATCATTCCTCAATCAATCCTATATTGAACCTGCTGACGCAGGTTCAGATAAGTGCATGCCATTGTGAGAACCTATACCACCTCTTTAAAACGATTGAAGTGGAAGACTGCCAGAAGCGTTGGAACGCGTTAAGAGAGAAATTTGGGAGACAAAAAGGAGGAAGAAAAGGACTGGAGAAGCGGCTGACTTTACTCCAGATTGAGAATTGCTTCCCCACATGATGTTTCTAAAATACTTTGTCAAGCATAGATGGTAAGTAAATATTGCAGAAGCAAACGCATTATGTTAATTCAAATGCAGCACTACTGGAAACATGGAGCCATCGTCTATTCCAAGCGATGACGAGGCCGACAATGGTGTGAACTGCACTTCACAAAGAAATGATGAATCTGGAGCAGTACAAGAGTTGGTTCCAAACCCACCTCCACCTGCAGCCATTTCTGAAGGCCATAATAGCCAACCTGTTTCGCCATCAGTCATATCATCATCACCAGTCAGCACAGCTTCTTTGCAATCACTAGCATGGTAGGTTATCTTCTCCATTATATCATTCTGTTGCATGGTTCTACTGTATATTTGCTTTGTTTCACCAGGGTGAACAAGAAACGAAAATGCACAAGTGATATGATAGATTTAGAAATTCTCTGAAGTATTAAAGAAGGAAAATCTCAAGAAACTGATGAAAATGTTTTATTTGGTCAATATGTTGGTTATTCTCTTCAAAACATGAGCCCCAGAACAAGGCCTTATGTTAAAATGAGAATCCAGCAACTTTTGTATGAAGCAGAATACTTACTACCTACTCAACCTTCTAGCAGTCCATCACCCCTACAAGCTGGGATATCACCTTTCCATCAAGAAGGGGCTACAGTTTCCTCCTATCTACCTTCCCAGGTTGGAACTTCAGCTTCATATCTGCCAAACATTTATCAAAGAACTGAGTGAACTCTTTGTGGAGTTCTTGAACATGTCTTGTACTACATGATATTGGTTACCTGTATATTAATAACTTGTTCTTTCATCCGCATATTAGCTTGCATATTTATGTTACACCTGTATCTTGCAATATCTATCTGCATGTATAAATCAGGGTAATTCGCATGCAGAAATCATATGTGCCATGGATTATTTGTCTTTATTCTTCCTGCCGTATTTAAGGCAGCCTCTTCAGCAAAATATTGCAATCAGTGTAACCAATGACACTAATTAAAAATACACATGCATGTAAGAATTATACACAAACAACTGTCAGAATCATGTCAAACAATTAGCAGCTATGTTTTGCGAACATGTCTACATTGCCATTCAATCTCTCCTTCAGGTGATACAAAATATTCTTTAAAAGTATCTCGAACACATTCTGCAGCCCTTGAATAACTGTTACCTCCCATATTTCTTACACGATCCAGTGCTGCAGTTTGTCCTGCCTCGGATCTCCAATCGCCACTGATTATATTCCCAAGTGAGTCTTCGTGGTCCACATACCCAGGTGGACAATACTGTAAAACTGATGAGTGGTCAAAAGATTTCATCTGATGTATTCTAAGATAATTATGCAAAGCGCAAGCTGCTTTGGTGATTTTGGTAACTTTATCAGTGTGAGCAATAATTGGTCTTCTGAATACTTTAAACTTTGCTGCCATGATGCCAAAGGTGTTTTCAATGACTCTGCGTGCTCTTGATAAGCGATAATTGAAAATTTGAAGAGGTTCTGGTAAATATTTTCCAGCATATGGGTGCAGTAAGTAGGGTTTAAGTGAAAAAGCTTCATCAGCAACAAAAACATACAGACAGGTCTTACTTGTACCTGGCAAATGTTGTGGTTTAGGAAATAAAAAAGTGTTGTGTTCCATGCTTTTTCCAAAATTTGAATGGCTAAATACACCACCATCACTATGCCGACCATAGTCACCGATATCCACATATGTGAAACGATAATGAGCATCACAAACTGCCATCAAGACAATGCTGTGCGTCTTCTTGTAGTTGAAGAAGGTAGAGCCACTTCTATGAGGAGCCTGCATAACAATATGTTTTCCATCAATTGCTCCTATGCAATTAGGAAAATTCCACAACCTATAGTACCCTCTTCCAATTTCTTGACTAGAAAGAGGTCGGAGATAATCAACAGCCAGAGCATTCCAAATTGCCTCACATGTATCATCTATAATTTTACACACTGTTGAATGCCCTAAACGATAGCTGAAGGCTATGGTTTGCATTGAGTCTCCTGTAGCCAGAAATCTCAAAGTAACTGCTAGCCTTTCACCAGGAGATACAGGCGATCGCATAACAGTACCTTCTCGATAAAGCGCTGTGCCTATCAAACTAAGCAGGTGATCAAACCTTGATGGTGTCATTCTGAAGTATTAAAAAAAACTTTCAGTGTCAAACATTATCATTTCAGATATTAGAGAGTGATATTCACCCTTCATCAGCCTTTCAGTATTGATTTTTCTAACCCATTTCCTCCGAAGCCTTCTTGATTTTTGCCTCCTTAGCAATAATAGCAATACCAGCTTTCGAGAATGTCGAGCGTCCATGCTGTTCACGCCAATTTTTTTTTCACGTATCATTTTCGGTGTGTGTGAATTGCAGCCCTTGCGTTCCGTTCCGTAAATTTTCTAACTACGCTGCGTAAAGTTACGTACTCCGTGTGCAGCCACCTTAATGTTGCAGCTATTAAGGGAATCATGAACTATGATTCAATTCAGTACAACAGTGAAAAGCAAAAAGTCATGTTTTTCAGGAACCTGGGACAGTCTGTACCCTCAGTGTGTAGAAAAATGGTCACTGCTCCCCTCTCTTCCAATAATGAAGACCCTTTTGGCAACAGTGGCAAACATTTCAGTTGCTCTACAGTGATGCTTACAACCTGGGGTCTAAAAAGGTAATAGAATAGGCCTGTAGCAAGTATAAATGCAGATCTGTAGATTTAGCAAACGCAAACAGCAGAAGATTGTGAAAGAACACAAGATGAATAGAGCCGTTGAAGAAATAGTTGAAATTTACCCGCAGCGTAAAAAATGCCTGTATCACTTCAAGAATGTTGTTACATTAAATAAGCACAAATGCAGCGCCCCTCAAATACGAAAAGATGCAATCTGTTTGGCAATGTGGGCATAGTGTAATGCCAACACAATTCTGGGTACAAGAGACTTTTCAGTAGGAGGACAGGCTACAGCTGTTATTTCAACAAATAATGGTCTTTCAACCTATGCTTCTTTTGAAGGTAATTTTTTTCCAGGTTGGGCTCACTGTCGTAAAAACATGCATTCACAGCTAACCACGAGAGTTGAAGAGTTCATTGCTAAATGTTGGCAAGAAGGTGAGAGTAAAATTGTGAAAGTAAAGAGTTGCCTTAAAGTTTCAGCTGAAGCTGTTCAGTCTCGTTTAGTTGTACAGTACGAGGAGGGACAATTACGACTATCAGAGATCTTTGTTATTGGTCAGGTGAGACGTGCATGTGTACCAATGCATTGGGCAAAGTAAGAGTTCCCTTAAATTACCAAAGAAATCTAGAAAGAAGAGCAGTGAAGATGAAATCAAATACCAGAAGGTTTGTCGATCCTTTGGAGAGATTCAATGGGGATCTGTCGACCTCAACCTTCTGAAGGTACCTGAATTAAAATCATATCTTCAGGAACACAAGTTGAAAAAATCAGGCAAAAAACATGAGTTGGTTCAATGTATAGAAAGGCATTTGCACAAATCACACTTTGAACACATACAAATCACACGTTGAACACATACAAATCACACGTTGAACACATACAAATGCATCTGCACGATATATGTTTACCATTTATCAATATTTGAATACTGGGTCTGGGAACGGGACTTTCCAAAAAAGAGGGTTTTGTGAGAACAAAAGAAGCGTTCAAAGGTCAAAATGGTACACATTTATTAGTAGAATATGGTAGTTAGTACTTGATCACATTAGTTTGGCTCATGCGCCAACAGGATAAAGTGTACACTTTTGTGTAACCGGCTCAACCTGTTAACTTTGACGAGATGGGGCATCTTAAGTATAAGGCCTATGAATGCGGAAAAAGCAGGAATCGCCGTCTAGAGGGTCATTCTACACTTTTTGTTATCAATATCTCCCTAAATTGTGCTCGCGACAACTTTTTGGTCAACGGTGATGCGCACTTTTTGCTTGTTTTGGTGTCAAAATTTCATGGACCGCGTGAAAAAAATCACAGTAGGATTTAATATATGATTTTTACAAAGAATCACTTGAAATTTCAAATGTATAATCAATCAAAGATTTCTACCCCGATTTTTCATGTGATTCAGCTTGTGAAATCACATGATTAATCATTTCATAATCATTGCTCTTGTATCCATGAAATATCAAAAAATAAATAAATACCCTGTGGATCATAAAAAATAATCAGCATACATGAAAATCAAAGACAAAAAGGATAAGCAGAAAACACTGGTAAATAAACAAACAACTTAGTTCTCTAACTGTTGACTTTGTTGCTGACGAGAAGCTCGAGCTCTTGCAAGGTTCTCCAAACGTTTTTTTTTTGTTCTGAGCAACAGCTTCATCATCATCTGAACTGACAACAGGTGAAACAGCACCAGCATCATTTCTGATTGTCTTACCACTAAGTGTTATACATGACCTCGAATGCATATGTATATGTTTCCTTATTAAAACACCCGCAGCAGTCTCCTCACAAAACACAGAAACCGTTTCTGTATCACATTTACAACACGCATAACATTTACCTTCATGTTCTGATTCCACTGCGCTCTTTTCTTTCAATTTCTTATCCATTTCGTCCAACCGATCATTTGCATGGTCCATACTCGCTTCAAGGTCCGATATTTTACGACAAAGAGCTTCTAAATCTTTATCTCGAGCACTCTTTCCAGCCATGATATTGAGCATGTTGTATTATTAAAAAAAAAATGTGAGGAATATTTTGCTGGAACATTTTCGGCGGCAAAAATGTCAGCGCTTTGTGACTGTCAACAGTGCAAAACAAGGAAATTACACTGCTACACAACTATCAGAAGGCATTGATCGTTGTTTGGCCTCTTTAACAATTTGGAGCTGGAAGCATTCAACTCTAAAGCTACCAGTGAGTTGGCACAGATAGAACACTGAGTCATAATTACTTATGTATGTTTTACAAACTTTGCCACACTCAGAGCAATGTACAATCTCCAATAGCTTTGAAACAGGTAAGGTATTTGAATGTTGATATATAATATTGCTGTATAGCCATTAAAACCCCATATTGTACCTGTGTAAATTAATTTTGTCGTGATTATAGTGCTTGGTTGATATACACAAACCATATAATGATGAGCATTGTAATGATTCTGTCGTCAATACATGCAGATATCTTGCTCCGAAAAGGCATGATACACCAGCTGACACAATCTGCTATCTTGTCAATCTGCTGCCTGATATCAGTCTTCTTAAAGCTTATCTCTCATCCCTTATCCAATGTGTTTTCCTACCACTGTTCACAGATTTTGGAATTGAGTATCACAGAAGCAGTTGAAAATGGAGGAATATGTTGTTTGTCCCAATGATTATTTGTACAGCTAGGTTCAATGAAGCAGAAAGTGTAAAGTTTGCACTGCAACAATGTTTGTAAGAAAATGTGGTGAGGAACCTGGATTTGTTAAAAAAGCTAGCCTTTTCAAAGCATAAGTGGTGCCCGCTATTTTATTCCACCGTCACAGTAGTTAAGGAATATGTTTCGTCAAGCCAAATTTGTGAAACAATTTTATTCACAAAAGAAAGTATCAAGTGATTCAAATGTGTATCATGAGATTTACGATGCAACTGTTAGGAAGGAACTTTCTTCTACTCCACTTAATCCATCCATGCCTTTTTAAAGTGATCCCAATAACTTTACACTATTACTCAATGTTGATTGGTTTAAACCATTTAAAAGATCAGAGTACAAAGTGTCAGTAATAATGATGACATTATTAAACTTACCTTGTGAGGAACAATGGTTTTGGGAGTCATCCCAGGCCCAACTGAGCCAAAAGGGAATATTATAAACACTTTTTTTAAGCTGTTAGTAGATGATTTGATTACCTTGTGGGATGGACTTCCTTTGCATCCTGATGGTAGAAATATAAAAGCAGCTTTACTGGGAATTTTCTGCTGACATGCCAGCAATGAAAAAAGTCACTCAATTTCTAGGCGACAAAGCTGATTATGGGTGCTCTAGATGTTGTTTCAAGCAGAGAGGGAGGAGTTGCCACGGGGAGCATCAGGAAATATGAGCTATCTGACATCTAGTATGGCTCCTCCAAGAAACAGAGAACACGTACTTGCACAGTGTATCGAGTATCAACAAGCTAAATCCATATTAGAAGCTCTTGATATACAAAAGAAGAATGGTGTTCATTACAGTGAACTTATCAGACTTCCATACTTTGACATCATAAGAATGTCAATAACTGACCCAATACACACCAATTTACTGGGATTAGTGCACAATGAAGCATTTACTGGGATTAGTGCACAATGAAGCAGAATTGTGTATTTCAGTCTACCAAATGCAATGTTGTCACAGTTCTATAGCCGCATTCAAAGAGTAAAGGTGCCTTATGATATAGGGCGCATTCTTCTAATATCAATGGCAAGACTGACCTTACCAGTTTGGCTGCTGACCAATGGAAAAAGTTTGCATTAATTTATGCACGACCTTGTTTATCTGGACTTTTGTCAACTAATGCATACAAGAGTATATGTCTTCTCTGGGAAATTGTTGAATTAATTGCCAAGCCAATATAATATTGAAGACATCACTACTTTCTATAGAAAATTGAATAATCATCACAAAATGTATGCTTCTGTGTATGGAAAATGGAAAGTGTCAGTAAATTATCATTTTGCATTGCATATCCCAGATCTTATCAGTGATAATGGGCCTCCACAAGTATACTAGTGCTTTGCATATGAAAGAATGAATGGGATACTTTCCGAGGTTCCGAATAACAGTAAAAATTATGAGCTACAGATAATAAACAGAATCATACAGCAGTTCTCGATTGATACCACGGCTGTTTCAAGATCCCTCATTAGATGAAATATCATTTCCCAGAGCCCTAAAACAACTTGTCTCACCCCACTGTGATGTACCATTCACACTACAGTGTCATGGACCATTTTAATGCTCATCATGAACCAACTGAAGCAGTGTTTGACTACTATAGAAGAATTGACACCAGAGAAGGCATCAATGATGACTGGCCAATTCAACTAAAGCATCCTTGCAAGTGTAATGTGAAAGTAACAGATGATCTGTATGATGAAATACAGCTCTTTTGTACTGCAACATTTGATGATGTGGTATATGTGAGCCATCGTATATTGATGGTGTTATGTTAATGGAACAACCTATTCATCAGACTATAATAGAGCATCTGTGGTGAAATCAATGTTTGTATTAAGTGGTACAGATGAGATACATCCATATTTTGGTATCATCAGATTTGTTTTCAGAATAATAATCAAGCATAAAGACAGTGCCAAACAAGATTTACCACCACATGTGTCTTAAAACTTGGGCATATGTTACCTGGATGACTTTCAAAACACCTGAAAAGGATCCTCATTCTGGTAGTAAACAAATCAATTAAGCCCTTGACGCTTTATGAATCGCTGCATACTTATTCCTAGTGACAAAGGCACAACATACACTGTGGCTGAACTGCCACACTAGCTTTTTATAACACTCAACAATTTGAACTGTAATCATGTGCATTTTTGTCTGTAATGTTTGCTTTGAAAACCAAATGTTAATTCGTTTCAATGCAAGGAATACATTGAGTGAATTATATATTCACAGTATAGAAACTAAAATCAATTAGAATCTAAAACATATCCTAATGAGATTTTAAATCATAACAAAAATCAGCAAATGATTTTTCATGTTGAAAAAATCATTTGTGAAACTAACATTACCACTGTAAAATCACACAAAGATCAAACTTTGATTTGCTGATTATATTATACACAGAACCATTTGGAAAATCGCCCGAATATCATTCTCAGATTTGTCAAAGGAATTAGGATTGACATATCACAACGGTATCGAAATATAAAGCTGGCACACTGAGATACTGATAGAATATCTGTTGTGTATATTTACTTTCATTCTGAATCGTGGCTCATTTTATACATGCAGGGTTAAATAATATGGCGACGCAGAGTGCCAACCCTCGGCTACTGCACTTCATCCTTTTCTTCTCAAGAAGAAAAGGACATCTTGGTTAGTCGGTTCGACGAAGCGAAGAGGCTTTTTGTTCCCGATGGGAATGTTACAGTGTCTTGAACGCCATGTTGAACCGTGTGTTGACAGTTCCTGCTAGAGACTGCAGGTATGAGAGTACGGAACTATTATCTACTGCATATGTATATTGGGTACATGTATTAAATGCAGGCGTTTACGATGGAGACGACGACCGTGATGACCAAACGCTTTTTGTGGTCGAGAAGAATTCGTTTAGGAGTCTGTGTCAGTCTGTCAGGGACTTGTCCAGCAATGCAGCTGCCCAAATTTGTTGGGTTCGTGGGCATTGTAAAGGTATCAATTGGTAGTACTATGCTAAACTTTACATTAATCCATTATTCACAATAGAAGGCGCAGGGTCCGTTTTTGTAAGGAGTGTCATGTGTGGGCTAGTTCTGGAGTCTTGGCTGGTCATTACCTTACAAATCAGAAGTTAGCATTAGTGATTTTGTTACTCTTGGTCATAAAAGTTTTTTTTTTTTGTGTCAAGCTTGTCCATGTCATTCACATGTGCAAGTATGCTGCCAAGGCAGTATATCAACTTCTGCACTGACATTTGGGAAGTCAAAGAGCGCTACATATCATCTGGTATAGGCCTGCTTACATTCATATGTATATTGCTGATAACTGCAAGCTCTACAGGGACAGTTGTGTGGTTTGCGTTGACCGTGGAGCAATGGCGAGCATCAGTCATCACACACTACAGTGTGCACAACACAAAATATTTTTTGATGCTGGGAAGTGTATAATAAGCTCTACTATTGGAGTGTTGTTGAAAACGCAGCAGAAAATTCCGCCATAGGCTTGAATGTAACAGAGGTTGCCCATGATAACCAAGTGCAAGTGAAAAGGTACATTGAGGAACTTGACATTGTGAATTCGTATGACACATATCACAATCGTCATGTGGTTTAGTACATTCATGTAGGCACCAAGAATGTTGCAAAGGAAGAAACAAATATGTCAGGATGCAGTTTGTGGTTGGGATGTCACATGGTTCACCCAGCTGACAATTTGCATAAGACATCTGGCGACAGTACATTGCAAGGAACAGAGATTCATTGCTATGTACTGTCGCCAAAACCATATTGCTAAGAAAATGGCTTCTTCCAATTTTTTTCCTCCAGATCTTTTTCAGAATGAGAAGAGAGCAAAGTGTTGCACATGTCATGCACCCAAAGATGATAGATTATCTTCTTGATGATGAAGGCAATGATGATGTTGACTTTGCCATGTGATGTAGAAGACTAGAAGGTGATGTTATGGCCTGTGTCGTACATGGCATTGCCATATTGCTCTGTGTCTTGAAAATAGTTGGAGAGCAGACTGTAATAGTAGCTAATTGAGTAGCTCTGGTGCAGATTTTGCTTTCTCCTGATACACACATCCTACACCTGTGCTATTGGTGTGCATGTGTTGATCAGTGTGTGTGCATGTGTGCATGTGTTGGTCAGTGTGTGTGTGTGTGCATGTGTTTGTTTATGTATGAAGACTGAATGTGAATGTGGTGATGTTTGAAGTCTGTATAGATATATAAGTACATGTACTGTGCCATGTACATGCACATGTACATACATGTAAATGTATAAACAGTTCTTTTAACACTTCTGATCAAAAACCAATTGTATTCATTATATATTCAATCTTATTGTCTTAAACACATTCCAATGTCAAAATGCATGCAAATCATTTGTGTTCTGGTATTGGCAAGATATCTAGTTTTGCATTTTCAATAACCACATGGGCCGCGAAAAGGGACCTGGTGCATATTATAAAATTTGTTATAAAAATGCCTTACGTTTAAATCGCTGTAACTTTCGAACGGTACACGCTATCGACTTTCTATTTTCAAAACTTCATACTACACCATGTCTGTATGTAATCTTATATTTCGGCGTCTTGCAGAAGTTCCATGCCGATGTTACGAGACCCGATGGCCCATCGAGTTCAAAAAACGCCACATCTTCAGGTAGGAGCGTCCAAATCGTTTTAAATTCGGTGTGTAGGTAGAGAGGTCCTGTCGCTATTGATAGGTTTTTTTCGTTAATTTTCAATTTATCAGTTACGTAGATATAGCTGTGCAAAGTTAATGCACATTTCCAGCTCAATTCGCACAATCCAGTCCGCGTTCCGTTCTCCCATTCCACAATAAATTTTGATAACTTTCTTTGTTCTGCCCCATAGCTTACTAGACGTTCGCAACACCCATGCAGCGAAATTTAAAAGAAGAAGAAGACTTCTCGCTTGGCAAGATGATTGTACCAAATTAACGGATTTGAGTGAATGGTTAATTGCAGTAATCTTGCGCCTCCCACGTCGCTGATGGCCGAATTCAACACTGCCCGGCGCGCGTAAGGCTATATTCCATGATCCATTTAACTATGTGCATTTTCTGAGCTTCTGTACTCTCTTAGTTTAATCCTCGGCATTGTTGCCTGTAACTTATAACAATTCCTCACTGTACAGGCTGAGTTTCCCGGTTCTTCATACATGACATAGAGCCCTCGCGTGTACATAGGTATGTGGTTACACTGTACGTGCGTGTTCCCAAAGAATTGGTCCTCTGTGTATGAAGAAACTCTGGTCAGTGGAGAAACATGTAATAAAGCTTTCCTATTTGACACATTCCTCATCTGTTCATCACTCTTTATACTCCCTCCTCTCCCACTCAGCTATGTGGCGTATGCACCACTTTGCAGTAACTTTAGTCTCCTCTTGCCCACAACTCACACAGAACACATGAACGTGTCCTAAGGTAGAGTTTAGGTACAGGTGTAGTAAAGCAAGTTTAATGCTCATGACCAGTCTATGTCATAGTATTACTAAGCTTTCTAGGTACAGTGTATGTCCGCTGCTAAGGCTGAGATGTAAGCATATGTTTCTACAGATGCATTCAATGAATGATCCTAACTAATCCTAAGCTTGGCATTAGTGCCCAATGCAGGGTGTCTTACCTCTAAAACCCTTATCCAATCAAAAATCATCCCAAACTGTTGTCACAGGTTCAAGTCCATATAATAGCAATTTTGTGGGTGCAGCACTCCAGTCATAGCCTTGACTATGGCTCAGTTGACCAACTCCTTCCCCTATTAGATGACGGGTTGCTAGCTGGCCAGGTGGCTAAGAAGGGCAGCACCAGGTGGCAGGTCTGGATCTCAGCTTTTGGGTGGAAGCATGGAACATATTGTGGTGTGTCACAGATCAGCCCTTTCATGCATGGCAACAGCCAGTTCCAAGCAGGCTCACCACCACACCAGCAGACACTACTACACCATTTGGCGTCGCCCAGCAGGTGGTTCCCACCAAATGGAGCGAGCCACCCACAATGCAGGCCAGGAGATTTGCCTGCGTTTCTACTTTGGCAGGTGCAACAAGTGGGCGGAGTGCTATTTTACCACAGGTGCTGGGTCCCAGGCTATGGTGGAGAGCATTCCGCCAAGGCCTGGTCATGCATTGCACCAGTGGCCCTGTGATCTCCAGCGAACTCACACCATTCTACAAACTGCGAGCTCATACCACTCTACGACCAGTGAACTCACACCACTCTACGAGTTGCTCCTGTTCAGTAGCACCAGTGCAAGCAATGGTCTTATCCTGTGAGTATAGAAATAGTTTGCATTGTGTTTACTGGAGCCGTTTCCCTGTGTACGCTTTGGTGTCTTGTGACTGATCCTCTGTGGTGCTGTTTCCCTGTGCACGCATTGGTCTGATCCTCTGTGCATATAAATAGTTTACCTTGTGTTTACTGTAGCTGTTTCCCTGTGCACACATTAGTCTGATCCTCTGTGCATAGAAATAGTTTGCCGTGTGTTTACTGGAGCTGTTTCCCTGTGCACGCTTTGGTGTCTTGTCTAATGATGTGCCGCCTATTCCCCTCGTCAGGCTCCCCCTCTATGACGAGGGGGGGGGGTGGGGACCTAGACCTGTGACGATGGGGGGGTGGGGACCTAGACCTGTGACGAGGGGGTACCGGTGAGCGTGTGTGGGATCGTGAACTATAAGACGATTCTGGGTCATCAGATGAAACATTGCGACGAGGGGGAGCCTGACGAGGGGAATACACTGCGAAGGAGCGCTGGGTCCAAACTTGCGTTCTTATCCTTCGTCGATTAACGGGGGCGGTAATCCGGGAAATACTGCAGGCGACAAGGGACTGAAGGGTGCAGGCATTGTAGGCGGCACATCATTAGGCACTGCAGGCGGCGCATTATTCGGCACGTCATCCACTACAGGCGGCACGGGCGCAGACACGTCATCCACTACAGGCGGCACGGGCGCAGACACGTCATCCACTACAGGAGGCACGGGCGCAGGCACGTCATCCACTACAGGCGGCACGGGCGCAGGCACGTCATCCACTACAGGCAGCACGGGCGCAGGCACTGCATTCACCA
Source organism: Ephydatia muelleri (assembly GCA_013339895.1). Lineage (NCBI taxonomy): Eukaryota > Metazoa > Porifera > Demospongiae > Spongillida > Spongillidae > Ephydatia > Ephydatia muelleri. The sequence goes on from JABACO010000018.1 coordinate 5,398,791, forward strand.
CTACAGGCGGCACGGGCGCAGGCACTGCATTCGCCACTACAGGCGGCACGGGCGCAGGCACGTCATCCACTACAGGCGGCACGGGCGCAGGCACTGCATTCGCCACTACAGGTGGCACGGGCACAGGCACTGTTGGTATGGCAGCTGATTGCTGTTCTTTGCTACCAATCGAAATGAAACAACTTTCATTTTGAAGCAGCATAAAGAGCTTACAATTACCTTGACCACGTTCCCATGACGATGTGTCGAATGTGTGAACAGTTCTAAAAAATGCGCATTTTCAATCACACTAAAAGGCAAGTTCAAGTGTTCTTAGCTGTGGCTGCTGTGGTAAGACGTTTACATAACACCACTTGTAACGTATGTAAACAAAACAGAATTTTAATGAGACAAAATGGCGCCCTCATATAAAACCTTGCGTGGTTCTCAGGGGTTATCAATACACAGACTTTTTATTCTTGTAAAACACTGACACTGATAGTCCTTTCACTTATGTGAAAAGAAAAAAATTGACTTTCAACATGGGCGACACCTCAATATTGCAAAACGTGCTTTGAAGTTATTAAAAATTTAACCCTTTACCCACCCCCCAAAATAATCACCATAGATCAGTTCTACTGATCATGGCCTTCAATTTGATGCCAAAAAACTCTGCTGTCAATTGTATTGCAGCCAAAATATGAGTGTGCAAAGTTGCAACATTAATGAAAAAATTAATTATTCAGTGGTGTGTATTTCGTAAACCATTAACGTTATTAACTCAATAAATGGTACATGTCACTTTCATATCAAGACCAACATATATGAGAAGTTGGAGCAAAATTGGAAGACGTGAGTCACAACTCTGAGTGACAATAGATGAAACGACCCTTAGGCTTCAATATTAGTAGAAGTTATAGGCAGTATACACGCGGCTCCTCTAGTATTACGGGCATATACCAGTTAGCTATTAATGTAGAGCTAGCTGGAAGGATCTATAGTTTGCTTGATGCATGGACTGCACCATGTGTGCGTGGACCCGTACGTACACTCTATGCCAATAGGCACCCAGTCGTTCGTGCCTTTAACTCACCAACCATTTGCATCGAAGACATCTCCAGTGTGGTTTTGTACTACGTCAGGCGAATCTCGATCTCGTCCACAACACGTAGCAGGAACGCTAATTGGTGCGCACCGCCTGTATGAATGACCTACGGTCGGGTGTATGTTTTCTTTTACGAAGAGTTAGTAATACGGCTAGTTCATTTCTAAAAGCGAGAGATAAGCAGCCGCAGGTACGGCTATTTACTAGTATCCATGATTTCACTAGGATAGCGGGTGTTCCAGAGGACATTCGGATATTTAGATGTCCAATTGCCCATTTACGGATCTTGCTAGCTAATTAACGCGCTAACCATTTTCAAGGCCTGTTTCTGCTACTAACCAGTTTCACTACGCCTTTATATTGATAATAACACACTAAGCACAAATCAAATCAACTGCTCACATGTCCATCGCGTTTCAACATAAGGCGCAACGCTCTTAGTAATCACGTGCTGCTTAATTCGTTTAGAGTGCATCTTTTGGCGGGCTATTTGTGCGGCTCTCGAACTTCCAGGTGAGTTGTGACGATAAAATACATAATCTAGGGGCATTGTAAAATGATTTAAGCTGGGCCACGTCTCGAGACGCGATATCTAGGACATATAAAATCGCAGTCGAAATCTTTGAACACTTCGGTTTTTATAGATGTTTTGTGATGGAGTTTCATTGCAGACAACTTACAAAACATTGCAGGGTCTGCGGTGGGAGGTTGGTGGTGGCTAAGAAGTCCAAAAGAACCATTTACAACTCCCTATCTTACAAAAAGGAGCTCAAACTAGCCTTTGGTATTGATGTGATCGTTGATCACATCGAGATCCACCCACCATCATTTTACAAACCGTGTAAGCTAAGTATGGATAGGGTCATTAGGGTGTTAAACGTATCGAGGCAGAACAAGCTAGTACCATTCAGAAGTTTGGTCACGCCCTACAAGTGGAAAGCCCACACTGCAGTCAAGTGTGGAGTGAAGAGCATGCAAATTATACTTTATGTCTAACTCAATTTCATTGCATGATCACATTTAGGCACGGCGCGACAGTGTACCGTATGCAGCCTTGTATACTGCACCCATACTAATTGATACTCGTCTGCACTCGACACGTGGGCAGTTTTTCATACGTCACGAATGCGGCGCCTGTATACGTCTCAGAACGAACACTTCGCTTATACGTATGATATCGCGGTCTGCATATGGATTCAAGATATTCGTCATCACCTGTCTGCATACTTCAGATGAACGCGTGTAGACTCTGTACACGTCATGTATTCGAATCGTTTCAAATCCATTTTCTGTTCTGCATACTTGAAGGCTAGTGCTTAAACCTGAACCACGCCAGTCAGAATTTAACGGCAAACTTTAATCAAATTACAGCTGAAATACAACTTGGTCAAAAAATAAACAGGTATAGTTCCAAGCTGGCGATCAAAGTCTCCATCACATTTTCCTGATGTAGTTAGAAGGGCACTCTCCGCCTAGCAGAGGCCTCTTGGAAGGCGAGCACGAGCCTTTACTACTCTCGCGGCGCTTGTCGACGGTTTCCTTACAAGCACACGCTAAAATATTACAGAGGTTATGCACAAAGAACTCAGCATTTACTTACTCTCTGACCGCGGTGGTAACTAGTTTATGCTTCACAATGCTATCGTCGTCATTCCCTTGGTTGGCCATGCAGCGAAACGTTTTCATTTGGCCGTAGTACACCCTGGCGTCGGCTCAAGAGCTGTGGTCAGACATAGCATGCCTACTGAGTAATCCACATGCACACATACAACGTACTATGCTCTTCGTAATGGCGTTCTATTGGTCGGCACTGTGCTTAAGAGAACAAACATGACGCAAGCACGTAAACCTTTGTGACAACTTGAAACGCCGCCTCACTGCATCTACTGAATCACACACTTGTCCTGGTTTGACAAAAGCAACACCGTATAGTGTACAGTGTAAACACGCACAACTTACAAGGCCTAGACTGCTTAAGTCCGTTCGGTATGCCTTTATAACCTCCGCCTGTCACCCGCGTTGTCCGAAACTCTTGGAACTCTTTATCTTGCACAGTTGCACCTCACTGATTCGTCAGCTATATAGTGATCAAAATCAACAATCCAATTTCTCTTACGTTGGGAACGGGCTCCATTAGTACTGTCTCCACAGATAGCCCAGTAGTCCAACTTTCCTTTCCTCCTATTTCGTTGGGTACTCAACCAAGTTGCCTATTTTTGTTTCCTTTGCTCGATCGTGCGTCGTCACCTCCATTAATGACCAACATATGCAAAAGTTAAAACCGAGCATGCGCAGATAATGATATCAAAATTAATTTCTCAAATAGGCCTACAGGCTACACCCCGCTAGAAATAGTCACAGATGTAGGTATCAGAAGTTTACAATGATTATAGGGATCCAATAACTTACCTGTGAGTTCGAAATAGTACGCGACTCGGTCGAGGTAATTATAGTAGCCACACTCATATGCGTTTTCATGGGTGTGGTTAAAACGGCCTATATTCCTATTTATTGCGCACTATCGTAATTTACGGGCTAAAGTGCCGCTCGCGATATGGGTGTGGTACGCACCCGATACTTAGCCCCAACCAATACCCATCTGCACACTGCACTGGACATTGACATATCTAGGTACGAGTATGTATATTGGTCCGCACACGTGCATGTCTGGATATGTATCTGCATACCATGGCGTGGGCAAACTCTGCATATTACTGCATACGATACTATGTCACGCAGTGAGGTTTGCCAGCATTTTGAAGTCCCGATGAAAGGTGGTATGAAGAAAAAATGCGATACAAAGAACGGCCAAACATCAAGTGAATCACTGCAGTCATTAGTTGCACATATTGGGCACATTGCACTCAACAGCTTTAATTTCAACCAAGGTGTCCAGCTAGCTGCTACACAATCACTCTCTGCATCAACCATTTAAAGTGTCCACTCTGCCATTGTATTCTGCACAGACCAGTAGAACTACCATGCCGAAGTCTTGTCTGTGCAGAATGCATCATAACATGCCTGACATTGTCAGCAAACAACACATGTCCCTGTCGTTATGACAACTCACCTTTAACTGCTTCCAGCATAAATGCAGCTCCTGAAGTCATCTTGTCCCAACTAACCTGAAACTCTTGTGCTCGTCTATAAAAAATGTGGCCCAGCAGTATCCTGTTCTCTTAATGGATGTTCAGCAGGTTGCGACAAATTTGAAGGGGCATTTGCTAGGCTTGGAGCATGCCACTCAATCTATGACCAATGTTTTGTAACAGATGAGAATGTGCAGAGTTAGGTAATAGCAACATGATGTCACAGTGGATAAGTATTAACTATGTGATATTTTCACAGATAAAGCTATTGTTTGCTTTATGGACTACTTTCGAACCAATTTCCCCAATGAGAATATTACACCCAAAATGCACCTATGGGAGGATCACATGCACAGTGGAGTGGGTGTGAAGATATAACTTTGGATTTGGCATGCGGGGTGAACAGGGTGCTGTGTCGATTCACCGCCGTTTCAACGAACTGAACAGTTCAATCAGAAACAAAGAAAAGAGGCTACTGTGTGTCGTCAAAGAGCACTTAATAAGTATTTCGCCAGCCACCACCCACAATAAGAGCAAAACACGTTGCTGCAGTATAGTGGATTTATACTCATCTACACTCCCTCCATACATTCAGCACACTAAACTCAGTTAAACGTTCCCTACACCCGACCGGCACGGTCTTGACAATATTTGCACGTTACTTTTGAAGCACATAAATCGCGTCTCAGAAAAAGAGTAACATAAACGAAAGCTCGATCTATGTACAATACCTTTGTAAAAGTCGTTTCTCAACTGGAAGTTCCTACGTTGGACACTAACTAGTTTTGTAAACCTACCTCCGCGTAAGTAGGGCCGCTTTTGAACGACGCTTCTCTAGACCGAAACAATCTTTGATGCCGAAACACACCTTGTTCAGTAGAGCACAGATTCATCTTCAACAATACCTCGTCTAAAAGGCCATCACGTGTTCCATTCAGTAACTGTACAATTCCAACGGGTACAAATCATTACAACCGTTGCTAGGTGACCATTTCAAAATTTCGGGGCGTAGGTCTGAATGTCCAATGGATTGAAACACCCGTGAGATCTTTATTGGGCTATTCGCTGAATAAACTATTAAGAATTAAGCAATTGGAGGGAATAATGTGGGGTGGGGCTCAGTGGCACGTGATAATGTGCAAGTTGAAGGGGTGGAGTTAATACGGTGCGTCAATGGTTGCGTCACTAGTCTTGGAACGGGACCTGCGTATGCAATGAAGTGTAATTAGTGCGCATGCGTAACCGAGGTGAAATAGTTGTTGCATCTTACTTTCAGTTTAATAGGTGAAAAAATATGATCGCTTTGTTTTTGGCTTCGAAACGGGTGTCTAAACATGGTTTCACTTTTAAAGTTGTTAATTTGTTGTGTTTATTAAGCATGGTTAATAACTTGTAAATAAAATGATGTAAACACATTTGCCTAACCTCAAATTGTTAGTTTCTAAATATTAGATGTTCTTCATACTCCTTTGAAAAGTTATTCCCATTCAAAAGCATTGCGTTCTTTTGTCGACACCCTGGTATACATGCATGTATGAAGAGTGTAGCCAGACTTCATTGCAGGCATAGGGAATCAGTGGCCTCTACTATCACTCCTGTTCTCAACAGTCCTGTTGATGGAATGAAGAAACTCAAGGTTGGGCACAACATCAGTAACAGGATGTAAGTGCTTTTGTGTGTGTGTTTGTGCTTTTGTGTGTGTGTTTGTGCTTTTGTGTGTGTTTGTGCTTTTGTGTGCGTGTGTTTGTGCTTTTGTGTGTGTGTTTGTGCTTTTGTGTGTGTGTTTGTGCTTTTGTGTGTGTGTTTGTGCTTTTGTGTGTGTGTTTGTGCTTTTGTGTGTGTGTTTGTGCTTTTGTGTGTGTGTGTTTGTGCTTTTGTATGTGTGTTTGTGCTTTTGTGTGTGTGTTTGTGCTTTTGTGTGTGTGTTTGTGCTTTTGTGTGCGTGGATGGGGTGGGGGCACAGGATGCACGTACAAAGGGCCAATCCTATGGGGTCACGATGCATGTACAAAAGTCTAATCCTATATGGGAAAGGACAAATCTGATGGTTTTTGCACAATTACGATCTAAGTGTGTGCATAAGAGATTAGGTGTGCAGCCAGCATTTTGTGTGAGAAATAACAGACCAAACGTTACGCGTATCTGATTGGGCATGCATGGCAGGCGAGAAGTTATGGCTTTATTAGACGACTGGAGAAGGATGATGCAAGTGCGTAGGTAAAAGCCTTACGTGCATCGTTATGAAAACTGCCATCTCGCGACGTGGTCGGTGGATTACTGCAACCATTAACTTGGATCCATAAATTTGTCTTGATCGTCTGCAACTTTAGGCAAAATGGCTTGTTTTAGTTAAAGGCAGCGAATGAATGGAACAAGCAAGTTATCAAACTTTATTGTGGATTGGGTGAATAGTAATGGCGCGAATCGAGTGGGAAATGTGCACTTACTTTGCCCAGCTGTATCTCCGTAATCAATGAAGTGAAAATTAACGAACAGAACAATTCAATAGCGACAGGACCCCTCTATCACACACCAAATTTGAAGCGATTTGATTGCTCCTATCTGAAGATGTGGAAGTTTTGAACCTCATGGGGTATCGGACCTCGTAACGTCGGCAATGTGATCGGGCAAAACACCAAAATGAATTTTCACACAGAGAAATGGTGTATTATGAAGTACTGAAAATAGGATGTTATAGCGATTTAAACGTCAGGCATTTTTATATAACAATTTCTATAATATGCTTTTACGCGGAAACGATCCCACATAAGTAATTCATAAAACTTGTGTATTATAATCACGACATATATGGTTAATTAATTTGAGGAACCATAAAGGATTGGGTCTGGCTAGGTCAATTATAAAAATTCTCCTCATGAATGTTGGTTTTGCTCTTCATGTAAATGTGATCATTTATAGAGGTCACTCATACTAAATTTGTTTATCTCATCATATATCATGTTTGAAGCATTAATTATGCATAAATCAGAGTACAGTAGTAGGGTAGTGTTGTACTAATGTTAAAATGTGTTCCCCTGAAATAGAGCACATATTGGTGTGGGGTAATAAGCAAAAAAAGAAACAGATTCACTTTCTCCCACTTTTTTCACCAATTTTTGCAATAAACCCATTCTTCTACAGTAATATTAGAAAATCAATAAATTGCTAAAGTGCTTTCTTCTGAACTACTATTTAACCAACTATGATTGGAGACCATAGTAAAATATTAAGTTCGAAAATACAACGTTTATTCCAATTATTTCAAAGCTGTAATATTGTGGTCCTAGATCTAGGACCGCTAACGGTCAAGACCTAGGACCACAGCCTGGAGATTAAAGATTAATTGATCAGAATGGATGATGTCAGGCAACCCAAAAATGCAGCTAAGCTCAAGTCACTATAATGTCTCAGTGATGGTGGAATAGCTTCAGCCTATATTTAAAGTACCGACCATCAAATATCGATTGCCGTTTGTTGATGTTAATTGAAACTTCCCGCAGAATGTCAACCGCCATCATTTGTCACTTTCTGCCAATCGGCGTACTGCATAATGGAGCTGCTTGAAGTAGTATAGGATTTGGAAGTTTCGACAGTTGTCAAACGACACCCATACAGATGCACATATACCTCCACATCCTTAACATTTGCATGCATGTTCCCCCCAAAATATGGAAGAAAATAGGACTAAAGGGGCAGGTATATTAACATCGAGTTATGAGACTACTTTTAATTCGTCGGCCACCTATATCTCTTGTACTAGCCTTCCGGTCCAACTTACAATGTTTTGCTGTTGGGTGTCCATTATCTTCGTCAGCGTGGTACCACTCATGGACCTTTACCTTGTAGGAGATGGTGTAACTTTTCGACTATTGTTGGAACTCAACAGTGCAAATAGTACATTTAGAATGAAAACGAAATTAAACATGAATGTAGAGGTACCTCTTTATCACATCGCACTCGATATATGCGGAAGCAGTGGCGTAGCTACGTAGGCCCTACCAGCCGAGGTCATCATCATAACAATAATACTCACTCCTGAAGTAATGAATTGGTGGGCTTGAGCCTCGAGTTGTGAACGTTCAAATTTCAGTATACGCATGTGACGTGATAATCGGGGGAAGATGGCTTCAATGTTTTTGACAGATTTGCTTCCCAGTTAATAAAAAACAGAAGAATTACTAAATTCACTAAGGATCTTATGATGATAGATGTGCAGATCCAGAACATTTTAAATTTTAGAAATGGTTCTCAAAAATGTTCTGAGGGACCCCGCCCTCGCGTGCAATACTCCCCTGGCTACACCACTGGCGCAAGGCGTGTGCGGGAGCACCATGCACATACACACACACACACACACACACACACACACACACACACACACACACACACACACACACACACACACACACACACACACACACACACACACACACACACACACACACACACACACACACACACACACACACACACACACACACACACACACACACACACACACACACACACACACACATGCACACACACACCACGTGAGCTCGCAACACAGCTCTTTTTGTAGTCAGGAAGAATCTCCTTAGTTGATGCCCTGGGTGTGACACCTGGGTGTGGTCTGTACCCGATCAGTTGTGATGCCTGGATGGTCTGTACCGTGAGCTCTCTAGACGCTGTTAACTGATAATGCCAAATAGGTTTTGGAGAGTTGTCCATAATCAAGCTAAACATGGCAACATGCAGAGGTATTCTAAGAAGCAGAGATGGAATATAAACTGAAACCTGTGACATGAAGAACTTCAAATTAGTATAATGGTTCAAAAGGTATTGAAGAATTCATTGGTAACAGTAAGCAGTAAACACATATTTGGATGTCTCGGCCTTAAATCAGTTAAATCCCAAGCTGCATGTCAGTTGTGATGATGGGGTGTGGTCTCTACCCTGTTCAAGAATGGGTTCAATCTGTCTAGCTGCTGGTTAGTCTGGAGCTTTGCACGAGTGTGTGTGCATGGGGTTAAAGAGCCCTGCTGATGATCCAGAATGGCATGGGATTATTGACTGTAAGTGTAAAGGAAGGTAGGGCAGAAGGAAGAGAGATATGTGTCACCCTCCCAGTCTCTCTCTCTCCCTCCCTCCCTCCCTCCCTCCCTCCCTCCCTCCCTCCCTCCCTCCCTCCCTCCCTCCCTCCCTCCCTCCCTCCCTCCCTCCCTCCCTCCCTCCCTCCCTCCCTCCCTCCCTCCCTCCCTCCCTCCCTCCCTCCCTCCCTCCCTCCCTCCCTCCCTCCCTCCCTCCCTCCCTCCCTCCCTCCCTCCCTCCCTCCCTCCCTCCCTCCCTCCCTCCCTCCCTCCCTCCCTCCCTCCCTCCCTCCCTCCCTCCCTCCTCTCTCTCTCTCTCTCTCTCTCTCTCTCTCTCTCTCTCTCTCTCGTGTCCATCCCAGCTTGTCACTAGTATCTATCTTGACCTGAGGGTTGCCTGTCGCATTGATAACAGATCATCCTCTGTGCAAGCAAAGCACTAGTGTATATGTAAATGTGTTGCGTGTATGTATGTGTGTGTGTGCATGTGTGTAACTTTACCCCTAATAGGCACTGAGAACCTTCCCATTGACAACGTACATGTAAGGATGTATTGTCCACATATATGTGCCACTTCAGTCTCCTCCACTTCAATATTGCTATGGTAAGGAGATTATCAGGTTTCGAGATATTTCCAGAACATTCCTACCTCTACCACCTGTATCATTTTTGTGTGCCTAGCAAGCTAGTCAGGTCCGTAGGTTGAGGGGGGGGGGGGGGGGGGGGTGTTAAGTCGAACCCCCCCCCCCCCTCCCGCCCGTCCACCTAGTTCCGCTTACCATGAAAAAAGGTCGTCCAAGCTATAGTTAAAATCAATATCTATGCCAAAATTATTAGTGTGAGAATAAATAATTTAACGAGCGTGAGATATCTTTATTGGCGTTAATAAATACCAGCTGTGACATTCTTAATGGGGCGCCCACAATAAAGAGAAGGGGAGGCAGCCATGACATGTCAAAGGCTAGGCAATTTGTTTTCAATCTGTCCCGTTGCCAAGAAGAACCCCTACCGAGTCTACAGCTGAATGCTCAAATTTCTGTGAATTGTGTTCACATCCAACTAAAGAGGCACAAGATATGGAAAAGTTGGTGGTGGTGCGGGCGAAGTTGAAGAATTTATAGAACAAATGATGGTTTTGATATGCTATCTTGCAAAGCTTCTGGCGCCCCGCCCCAGGTCCTGATGGGGAAGCTTCCAGCGCTCCTCCATAACCCCCTTGCTGGGCGGAGGGGTGCGCCCCATCCCACCCTACAGTAGCTTCCCTGCAGTTCCACCTTAATGTTCCCCCCCCCCTCCCCCCCCTCATCTCCCGACCAGCCTACGGTCCTGTAGTTGTGTCTGTATATTACATGCCATTCATTTCACTGTATATTCAGTTTAAATCGTCAGTAATTTCCCGTGAAACATGACAGGGCATTTTGCGGTGTAGTCGACAGGATGGCAGAAGCAACACACTCTAGAAATAGATGGAGGCGCAGCGGAAACAGATGGGTGAAGGGGTGAAAGCAGACTACACGAGGCGCTTATCGCCGCGTTTATCGGGTAGAGGGCAAGTGGGAGCAACCTGCTCCGAAATCGCCGCTATGATTAGTCGCCATTCCCAGTTTTGTTTAAGTCTTTTAGGACTTATTGAGGTCTACATGTGGCAAAAAATTCCAAAGCCTTAGAAGGCGGTTGAAGTAGAATTTTTGTCCGGTGGTGTACGAGGGGGATGACATGGGTACATTTCCTGCCAGGTGGAATTGCTGTTTCTGCATAGAGCTAATTGCATGAATCATTTGGACACACTTTTCCTTGTATTTTACCCTGTGACACAGCATTAATATAGCATCTAATGTTGTGGGGGAATATGATGGTACCAAGAGGATATTAGCAACACATGCAGTGATGAGTCCACACGTAGATAAAGTAGCAGCCTTAGTTACCTTATGCTTGATGTGGATTCGTACTAATTAAGACAATACAAACCCATTTAAGCAAATTGCTATGCGTACCAGCAATGATGTCTATGTTTATTTCTTGATAAGAAGTTGCTTGCCGAGTAGCATTTTGTATTTCCATCTCACTACTAACAATCACAACAGTTCCATTCCGTGAGGTGCCTCCACGAGTGTCTAAAATTATTTCTGAAGCTGATAATTCTGTTTAAGAATTCGTATCTGAACCTGCGTCAGCAGGTTCAATATAGGATTGATTGAGGAATGATGAATGTCATTAAAATGTTTAAATCGCGTCGGGAGGGAGAAACGGATCACTTATCTCGTTGCATCTGTGTGTGTGTGTGTGTGTGTGTGTGTGTGTGTGTGTGTGTGTGTGTGTGTGTGTGTGTGTGTGTGTGTGTGTGTGTGTGTGTGTGTGTGTGTGTGTGTGTGTGTGTGTGTGTGTGTGTGTGTGTGTGTGTGTATTGTTCACATTCTGAAAGACATGATGATACGAATGAACTTGTCTATTGCAAATTGTAGAGGTCAATGCTACAATGGGGCTGCTAATATGGCCGGACACAGAAGTGGAGTTGCAGCACAGATATTATCAGTGGAGTCCAGGGCTACTTATACTCACTGTTATGGACACGCATTAAGCCTTGCAGCCAGTGATTCGATAAAAAAGAATAAAATCCTCCGTGACACCCTCGATGCAGCTTTTGAGATATCAAAGCTTTTAAAGTATACACTCCAAAGTGCGATGCAATTTTCAATCGGCTAAGGATGAGCTGGCACCATCTACATCAGGCTAAGGATGAGCTGGCACCATCTACATCAGGCTAAGGATGAGCTGACACCATCTACATCAGGCTAAGGATGAGCTGACACCATCTACATCAGGCTAAGGATGAGCTGGCACCATCTACATCAGGCTAAGGATGAGCTGGCACCATCTACATCAGGCTAAGGATGAGCTGACACCATCTACATCAGGCTAAGGATGAGCTGGTACCATCTACATCAGGCTAAGGATGAGCTGGCACCATCTACATCAGGCTAAGGATGAGCTGGCACCATCTACATCAGGCTTTCATACACCTTGTGTCCAACTAGATGGACGGTCCATGCATGCCGCATCATTGCAGAGCATACTTGACAATTAT